>NNCF01126005.1:83378-128298 GCA_002313205.1 Laupala kohalensis
TAGAACCACAATTGTCGTAGGAAGGGTCGTACCTTTTTGAACTACGATAAACAAATGATAATGAAATGTGGAAAGGGCTGTACCATTTAGAACCACAATTGTCGTAAGAAGGGTCGTACCTTCTTGAACTACGATAAACAAATGATAATGAAATGTGGAAAGGGCTGTACCATTTACAACCACAATTGTCGTAGGAAGGGTCGTACCTTCTTGAACTACGGTATACAAATGACAATGAAATGTTTCTGAACATAAGAAGCATTTTGAAGGAAACCTATGATTTGTCGAATCAATCTCATGGTAAACTACTTGCTTTCTTTCAATATTCTCCCTTTTTGTTGACTGTCTACATGAATTACAGAAGAATTCAATGACATCTCCAACGCCTTGACACGTTTTCAAAGAAATTTTATTAAAAGTTTTATGTCGTTTGAACCAGAAGGGAATTCCATGAACCAAGCCCTTCTGGTCCCCAAGTCTAATTTTTCTAAAAGAATAGTTTGAAATAATATATTTTCCAATCCTTAATCTAATTGTAACGTGTTTATCTCATCGATATGAGAAGAAAACTCTGAAATGAAATTTTTCACATCGTTTAAACCTTTAGATTTCAATGCGGACATTTTCATCGTTTCCGAACAATGCTTCATAGCTAATTTATTAACGTCATGGTAATTGTCAATAAGTTTTTTTCCAGCACAAGGTAAAGTTACGGTCAGATATGTCATAGTTTTCCACCAATCGTAACGCATCTCCTCTTAAGGATGAAATTAAATAATGCATCTTTTGAACATCCGTTAAACCTCTGTTTTTTACAATTAAATCCGAAAATAAATTAAAAAACCTAGTTAAATTTTCTAGCCGACCAGAGAAAACGGGTATTGAAATTGGAGCAAGTCTGATTAAACCGTTAGATGAAACATTTTGTTGTGGTGGTTTTTGAGAGTTTACAGAGCTAATATTTATAGAATTTTTTATAAGTGAGGTAATGTTATCTTTTGTGTTAAGATACAAATCTTCTAGTTCAGATAACAATTCTTGGTTCAATATAACATCTGATTGCTCCATTAGCTTACTTAATTTAGCCCAGATCGTTTCTAAATGAGCTAACCTGTTCTCAACTTGAGTTAATGTCACTTCACCTTCGTCAAGAAATGATGACAGCTTGTGAAGTGATTTTTGTATATATAATAACTTCAATTCAAAATTTTTCTTTGATTTTGGCATGGTGACGTACAACCGGATGACAATAAATGGTTTAAATACCTTCGAGACAAGAAACTTAACAACACTTTTGAACACTTCTCAACCAGTTAGATTTGAATATATTCTAAATTGATTGTAGCTTGTTAAGAGAAAATTTTTTTTAAGATGCCTAAACACTTCAAAATGTTTTTTAAGGTTTGGTTTTTATCTTAAAAAACCTGTGAGAGTAAGGAGTAATTACATGTAGTAATATCATGCACTAGTAAGATTGCTAAAACAATTCAACTTGACAAGGAATTCCATTTGAATGACAATCAAGGGCCTATTCAAGTTTTATACACAAGAAAACAAGGTATTATGAAATATTAACATCTTTCAATGACATGTTCTAAGGTGCTAACATGCAAGATTTTAAGATTAATCAATTCTCTATTATCAACAGTCCAACCTGAGATGGTATGTGAATAATACTCAATGAAGAAATTTCACTTGTTAATAACACAGAATAATTCAATAAATTCTACTATATACTCATCTGAAGAACAGAATCTTCCGAAATTGAGAGGTCCCTGCTTCGATTCCCGGGTTTCTAGCACCATTTTGTTAACACAAACACAGAATAAAATCAGCCGGCTCCTAGGAACAGCGTTTTCACAAGTGTGTATGCAAAGAAGATCACTTCAATAAAAAATACACCTATTGTTGAAGAAGAATCAATCTCATTGGAGCTTATAAAAAATAAGATTTCATTGTTCGGAAGCTTTGATTGCTCTGCTAATAATAACTTGAAATTAAGAAATAATTCACACTATTTACAATGTGAATTCCAGATAAATGTTTCAATATGAAAAGATTGGCATAAAACGAATTTAATGAGATACAATACGTATTTTCTTCCTCGAGCTCGTTTCTCGTAAAAGAAGCAGCCTAAAACAGATGAAAGTTCATCGTCACTCGACTGTCAAGGTCTAGCGACAGATGATGCAAGAATTCTGAATTTATATTGCTGGTCTTTCGTGTGCCCGGTCGCTGGTGCGCACTGGTGGCGTAAGTTTGAACTACCCTTTCTAAGAGAGGGCAGCGTCCGAACATGTCATACGCTGTCGCCGCGAGACGACAGGTTACTGAAAATAATTAATATATCTTCAAGGCGGGAACGTCAATTCTGACGAACTGCGCAAGCGCGTGGAACACCTGAACACAAGAGATGCCTGCTTAAATACAGGTGAGCCTGATACGCAACATGCAGGATTATTTGAAAACAATCATCAAGAAGTAAGAGATACCTATGAGAGAGAGGGCAATGTCCTATGCGCAGGCGGGTCAGCAGAATCTCGTCGTGCCGGGCTGGCCTACAGGAACTGCTCCATGACTTAACAGAGGATAATCGGAGCTTATTCCTTTCAACAGCTCATTGTTCCATTCACTCAGAATTCTCATCTTGATGGAATTTAACAGATCTCGTTTTGGAATTGTACAAAAATCCACACGATTCTTGAGGTATACCTTCTTTGCGGAAACGTCTGCTTCATTTCCTCTGATTCCCACGTGTCCGGGAATCCTGCAAAACATTATGTTCTTTTTATCGCTTTGGAGCGAGAAATGCACATCCTGGATGTTCTGGGTCAGCTTATCAGCTGGATACATATTCTGGATTGTTTGAAGGGCAATTAGCGAACCATATCAAATCACTAAGTGTCATCCGCGGGAGCACTTAGTTGATCGCAATGCTTGCACTATGGCGTAGCACTCCGTAGTGTAAACACTGCACAAGTCGCCTAAACGGTAGCCACAGGTCTCACGGGGAAATACCACGGAGCAGCCGACACCATCAGCTTGCATCGACCCGTCGGTAAACACAGGGATACGGACCCGGTGTTTGTCGAGGATTATGTGAAAGTATACCCTCAACATCGGAGCTGGAGTGTTCTTCTTGTCATAATGCAGAAGATAGAAAATAATCTTGGGCTTGTGCAAAACCCAAGGAGGAGACTTTCTAAAACCTTGATTTAAGACATTATATCAAGGTTTCCTTTATTTGTTTGGAGCGATATCCAAAAGGTATTGGTGCTCTCAGTCTGTTGTTGTAGAAACGGTTGGAAGAAGAGGAAGGATGAAAAACCGCGTTGTGCACCAGATTGTCAGGTAAAGTTAGCACATGGAAAAAATGTCGTAGCATTAGGAGTTGCCGCCGGAGGTAAAGAGATGGTTTACAACTCTCGGCTCACAAACTCGAAATGGGAAAAGTGCGGTAGGCTCCCGTAGCTAGTCTAATTCCTGCATGGTGGACACTATCCAACTTCTTTAAATAACTTGCACGGGCAGAGCTATATACAACGCAGCCATAATCGAGCCGAGATCTTATGAATGCTCGTTAAAACTGGTGCAAGAAGGAGCGATCAGCGCCCCATTCCCTGCTACTCAGGCACTTAAATAAATTCAGAGACTTTAATGTTCTTGCACTTAGGTATGTCAGATGTTCAATCCAATTTAATCTCTGATCAAATATTAGACCTAAGAATTTTACAGAAGGATAGAATTTCAGAACGTTTTTCCACAGTTCGAGATGAGGTTCTGCCAGAAGGCTTGGTCTCCTACTGAAAAGAACAAAGCGTGTTTACTCAGCAGCGAAACGGAAACCTGTTTTTTCGGACCAGTGGTATAATCTATTGAGGTCGAGTTGGATTTGTCGCTCCGCACCTGTGACACTCTGTGATGAACAAAAGATAGCAAAGTCATCGACATAAAGAGACACTTTACAGCAGATGGTATTCTGTTTATGGCCACTGCAAATAAGGTTACACTCAAGACTGAGCCCTGAGGGACACCGTTCTCTTGGAGAAGGATATCCGAGGTGTGTCTTCCAATTCTATAGGGGAAGGAACGATCATCCAAAATTGGCAAGAGCATTAGAGGAAGACGTTCTCTAAATCCCCAGGCATAGAGTTGTTGTAAAATGCCATGACGCCAAGTAGTATCGTAAGCCTTTTCGATGTCAAAAAATATTCCGATGACGTTCTGACTTTGGACAAAAGCACCTTGAATAGCGATTTCCAGGAGAAGTTAGTTGTCCAGGGTGGAATGGAACTTCCTGAAACCACACTGAGATGGACTCAGCAAGTCATGTCCTTGAAGATACCAGACGAGACGTCGGATGATACTTCTCTCCAGAGTTTTACCGACGCAACTCGTCAAGGCAATGCTTCGTTAACTACTGATGGTCGTTTTGTCCTTATCTGGTTTTTATAAAGGGATAAGCGTTGCTTTCTTCTAGGAATTAAGAAATACTCCCTCAGACCAAGAAAAATTAAAGATATCTGGAAGGAATTCTTTCGACTCGACAAGTTGTCTCAACATGAATCATAATGAATTGAATCAGGGCCAGGAGCAGTGTCGTTGACTGTCGCTAGAGCTGACTCAAATTTGCTGTAGATATTAGGTCAGCAAAGTATTCAGCCATCACTGTTGCCATTTCTCTGTTGTTGGTGAGAACCCGACCCTGATAATTGAGTCCAGATATTGGGACTCGAGAATACCTTCCAGATATCTTTCGGATTTACTTCCATATTTTAGTGGACTATGTTCTTCTCTTAATGGTGGTTAGAAGCTCTTTCCAGGCGGTGGATCTTGATTTTCTGATAGTTCTGCGCGCTTTTGCTCTAGCAATCCGATATGCGGCGAGGTTTTCCAGAGATGGACTAGCCTTAATTTTCCGCAATGCTCTTCGCCTTGCTCGAATGGTGGACCGACAACCGTCGCTCCACCAGGGGACATGAGGTCTTCGCGGAAAAATAGATGTTTTCGGAATGCATTCTTCAGCGGAGTGATGAATCACCTGGGTCAGATGGTCGACCCTGTCTTGGACACTACCCGTTTCTCTGAAGACAGACAGAGAACGGTCCAGTGTCCAATTAGCCTTTCTGAGAATGCATTGCCGTGGCTTGCATTCGGGAACAGTCGCACGTTCCTGCAGGGACAACTAGATAGGATGATGGTCGCTACCATGCAGATCATCTTCTACCTTCCATTGAAAGATATCAGCAACTTCAGGAGTGAAAATTGACAGGTATATAGCAGTCCATGACCCCGAGGCAAATGCAAAGTGGGTCATCTCCCCGGTGTTCAGTAGACGTAAAAAGACAAAGAGGCAATCCAGGAGTCGGCCCTAGGGCAATCGCTCGACGACTCCCACAGTATACTTTGGTCGTTGAAATCTTCGAGGAGAAATGGTCGAGGGAGCTGGTGAATTAAATCTCTGAGAGAAGTCTCCGAGAAATCTCGTGTCGGAGGAAGATAGATTGAATGCACGGTCATGGCTGGTACACTCTAAATTTTGACTGCTATAGCCTGAATTTGAGTTTGTAGGAGAACTGGTGAGCAGAGGATTGTGTTTCTGACAAACACGGCAACTCCACCTCTTGCTTGATCTCCCGGGGTGTCGTCAAGCAGCTGTATCCTCGCAGAGAGGGTGAGTGTTCTGGTGAAAGGTGCGTGTCTTGTAGGAAAATACTGATCGGATTACGATGCGCTAAGAATTAAAACTCTTCACGTTGAGTTCTATATAGTCATTAAGGTTCCACTGAAGTATGGAAGCCATTAGTGTTTCGAACCTCCGGGGTCAGGTTCGTGAATGTTTATTTCCGCGTCACCGCCGGACAATACGCATTCTGACTCGTAGGAAGAAAGTACAGAGACGTTCTTTTTACGCCTTTGCGATTTTTTGGAAGGTGTTGTTTTGAAGTATTCAAAAATTCAACAGGGTTCATGGGTTTAGCCTTAGAACCCTGCTTTGTCTTTGTCTCTGTCTTTGTTGTTGTTGCAGTATGGTTGGTAGTAATTGGTTTGTTTTGTAGTAGATGGATAGTAGTAGTCTTTGTAGTTGGTGATGTTTTGGGCTTGACAAGAACGACTGAAATATCTTTCTTTCCGCATTTGCACCGTCATGTGCACGACGTTGTCGTAGACACGTCAGTGAAATCGGCTTGAACAGATACAGTTTTCATCTGCTTTGTAGTCTTGGGTGCGGTGGAGTAACTGGTAGAAAATACAGGGTGTAAAGCCCTGTATTTCGTCCGCGCTTCACCGTACGGGATCTGTTCCGTAGTTTTAATTTCCTGCACTTTCTTTTCTTCGAGAAATGCTACACACTTCCTTCTCCATACCGGGTGGCTGCCTGTGCAATTAATGCACTTTGCAGGCCCTGGGCATGAGACACCGGATTTGTATGCCTCCTTTCCCCACTTTCCGCAGGTATCACGTCCCTTACACGATGTTGTCGTGTGTCCAAACCTCTGACACTTATAACAACGCAGAGGATTTGGAATAAAGGGACGGACCGGCAGGTTCAGCCGTCCAGCCTTCAGATCCTTTGGATCAAATGTCACGATGAACGAACTGGTCTTCTCCAGAACACCATTTCCCTTCCTCATGATTTGACTGACCTCAACTACTGGTCAGCCTCCCATTCTACAACAAGTTCTTCTGTTGTCATATCCATTATGTCCCTGGAACTTACGACCCCGTTGCTGCGATTAAGCGCAGCATGGAGCTTGGTCTTTACAGGGCACTCTCTCAACAAGGTACATTTTAATAGTGCCATCACTTGCTTGTTGCTGTTTTTTTCCAACAGCAATGATCCATTACGCAACCTTTTAATAGATTTCAGCGTTCCAACTAAACCCTGCAATCCTTTGTAAATATGGAACGGGGACACTTTTTCAAGTGTCCCGTCTATACGTGTCATAACAATAAAAACATTTTTGTGTGAAATCTTGTTTCTTATTATCCCTTTTTGTTTCCGAAGTAGGAGGGCTGTCAACCCTCGGTCGCTTCGTAGACGTTTGGGTGGAATAATTACCCTGCGGTACACCCACTCCGCAAGGCAAGGAAATACAGGAATAAGTCATTTTGTCCCACGAGTTCGGAGGAAATAAATGTCCGGTGACGTAGAGCCCCCTCATCACGCCACTAAACCTTACTCAACTGAGGTGCGGCAGTTGCCCCAGAGGTTGTCCGCTAGCGAGTGTTTGTTCTCAATACCCATTCACCTCATCGGCGCATAACACACCTTGAGGTTGAAGGTTTTTTATAGAGGTTTAATCCTTCCTCGCGACCCGGCGAATGAAGGCTAGATCTCTGTCCTTCAAAACACGCAACTTTCCACCATCGCGCCAATGGTGGTCGCTGAAGCATGACTAAAGCTTACGGTGTCCGAGGACTGGTGGCGCATTACCAGTCCCCAGCTCGAGGCCGTGGGTTAGCCAAGCCCATACTCAGTTTGAAACTGACCCCCTGCGGGGCACTCAAAACTGTTGGAATGATGAGGAATTTATATTATTTATGACATATGTATTTGAAATAAAAATATACTGAAACAATTTTATTCCATTTTAAATTCGGTAGATTAAATATAAAGAAAAGATACTTGTATAGAAATCTTCGATATTGCCTCGACCTTGGTGTTCCTAACGAACACAAACTTACACGAGGGAAAAGCTGTAAAGCGGTTTTACTTATACACAGTAATACCAGATGACTTTATATTTTCTCAAAAATCTAACATCCAATGATAACAAAGTTTATCTATTTATATAAAAGCGACATACCACTGACTGACTGACTGACTGACTTAACACGAAATCTCATAAACTTCAGAGCCTACAAATTTGAAATTTGTTAGGTAGGTTTCTTTCAGGGAGTACACATGCTTAGTAAGGATTTTACGAAAATCCACACCTTAGGAGGTGAAATGGGTTTTGGATTGTTTTATATATGTATTCCACTATAACTCTGCAGGGCTCCGAGTGATTTCAAACTCTGCAGTGCCTCGATTCATTTGGAAATCTAGTTTTTCGTATACTCTTTGAAACGAGCATTACTTCCCTAACGTTGCATTATCCCCTAGCGCAAGGTTTCCCAAACATTTTTTTTGCGGAACAGCAGTGTTCTGGGGGAAGTTAGGTGTTCCGCAAAAAATAAAATTGAAAAACCTAATTAGTGCAGTGCAAATTTCACATTTTCTCCAAAATGTAACACATTGCGATCCTAATTTGCATTTTATATTTTATGGTTGTGTAATGTTACAAATATTTAACCACGAATCATGAATGTATCGTATTCAGAACTTCATGATATCGCAAACCGGAATTTTACCCATAATATTAATTTACTTCCTAGCATACTGAGAAGCTTCAATAATAAAAGTATTAAAAAAATTCATTAATGAAATACGACATCGAAAGCTGTTAGAGGTTAGCTAGCAACTTTGAAATTTTCTGAATTGATTCCGTGCCCTTTGTGTTTCACTTGAAATTTAAATATTTTGTAAACAGTGAACAATGTCAGTATATACATATATACATATATATTAGAATTGTGTTTACTTCATATTCCTCAAATGCAGTAAGTTTGAGATATTTTAATTTTGTAAAATGTAACACAAATTTATTTATTGTAAATTTACGTAAAACTAAATTTTCTTTTTCTTTCCTTTTTCAGAATATAAATATTGTAAAACTAATTATAGATATTTGGTTAAAGAGAGATTAATTGGCTTGCCTGCTCCTGGCGTTAGCTGCGGTTGTGAATGAGCTCTCTCTCTATTTTTCAGTCTAATCTTTCTAATTATTTTATTTTTTCGGTTTTTGTGTGATCAGTAGTTGTATTTAGATCCCAAGTTTCATTGTAGTGTAAAATTCTTTGTTCTGTGTGAGTGTTAAGTGAAAAAAAACTAAAAACATTTCCTAAGGTTTTCAAACTCAACGGACCAAACATAATTTCATATTGTTTTCATTCAGTGCTTCATTCAAAGGTGTGATAAAGTTTACGTAAGTACAAACGGAATCATAAATTTAACTTCTTGGTGCATTAAAATTAATTATTTTGCTGTATTTAGATTTTCTGGTGCGTATACTATTACATCATTATTAACTTACAAATAACGTACTCTATTGTTGCACTGCTCAAGTTTTGTCGTCGTAAATAGAATTATTCCAATATTTTACCATTTGTTTCGTGATCTTTTTGTAGTTATTCATTACAATTTAACATAATATTGCCTTAGTTATTGTCGAATTAATTTATCTGCAGTTGTCATCCTAAATTATTTCTGTGATTTTAGTTGTCGGTTTGTTTATTTACTCATTAAAACCCTGCCCCATTGTTGCACCCGTTATCGTCGTCATAATAGAATTATTACATTTAAAAACTACCTCCTGCACCAGTGCTTCTACAGTGTAAAATAATTTATTGATTTTAATAAAAGTTAAATCAGTCTTGTACTTTATCACGTCATTGCTGTAGCACTTTTTAAATAACTTATAACAATTTCAAAAACTATTTTCTTGCATGATTGTGTTGCCGTATGGCTCATATTAATTTAGTTTTATGTGTACTNCCGTGCCAAAGTTAAGTACACATAAAACTAAATTAATATGAGCCATACGGCAACACAATCATGCAAGAAAATAGTTTTTGAAATTGTTATAAGTTATTTAAAAAGTGCTTCAGCAATGGCGTGATAAAGTACAAGACGGATTTAACTTTTATTAAAATCAATAAATTCTTTTACAGTGTAGAAGCACTGTAAATAATCTATAGTTCGATAATAACTAGTACAAACATATTTGCATTAAATTACAAACATGTTGACATTATATATGTATTATAACTCGCAGCTAACTTTTTATCTTATCTAGGAACTTATGCAAAAAAAATTTGAATCCGCCTATGCCTTAGGGCCCTTGATTGGAATTGATGGGATGGTCCCTTGCTCTCTTCCTGAGAGTAAATTAGTTTATTGTCCTCCACGTGGTCATACGCAGTTTGTACTTTTTTTGACAATAAATTTATTATCAAATTTATTATTATCAAAATATGTTGTGTTTCTACTGCTACTGAAATATCTACTGGCGCAAAAAAAAAAGAATTACCCCCTGAAACTGCTGCTTCTCCAAAAACTAAGACTAAAGAACAAGTGTTACCTTCGAACGGACCAAAAAGAAAATATGATGACAGTAATTTAAATTTTGGATTTACGTCTACTGTCCATTCAGAAGCTCCCGATGCAATGTCTTTTATGCTATAAGACACTCACAAATAGTTCTTTAGCTCCTGCTAAATTTCGTAGGCACTTGGAAACGGTACACGCAGATTGCAAAGAAAAAAGATGTGAACTATTAAATAATACTATTTCACGACACAACAAAGACATTGCCACTGACAAAGAGAAAGAACGAATTGGATGAGTTGAACTTTGCAACTCATTTGCTTTACAAATGGATGAATCCGCTGATGTCGCAGGACTGGCTGTACTTCTAATTTTTGTTCAATACATATTTGCAAAAAAATATTGAAGAATATTTACTTGTGTGCATATCTACACGAAGAATCGACAGAAGAAGGTATATTCAACTGTAGTAATGAATACTTCAAAAAGGAACGAATAGCTTGGGAAAAATGTACTGATATATGCACCGATGGTGCTCAATCTAAGGAAGATAAAGGGAGTTACGGTTCATATACTTCAAGTAGCCCCAACAGTCAATAAGTGTCACTGTATTTTGCATAGACCAGCACTTGTGACAAAAAATCTATGAATTTAACAATTGTTATGGATGAAGCAGTAAAAATTATAAATTTTGTAAAGTCTCGACCTCTCAATCCAGATGATTTAAAATTCTGTGCAACGAAATGGGAAGTGATCACACGGGGCTATTATTACATAATGAAGTGAGGTGGTTATCCAGAGGGAAAGCAATAATAAGGTTTTATGAGCTTCGACATGAATTATTGGTGTTCTTTCAAACACAATAAAATTCTTTTCAAATGCAAAAACATATTGTTTTTTAACAATTTCTTCATGGATAATAAAACTCGCCTATTTAGCAGATATTTTTACAAAATGCAATGAACTCAACTTATCTTTACAAGGGAAGACAATTACAATTTTTCAGACAAAATACAAAATAAATTCGTTTGAAAAAATTATTTTTGGATTTCTTTAGTTGAAAAAATGACTATGATCGTTTTACCATTTTAAATGAATGTGTAACAATTTTAATTTTACGGTGAATCTATTTCACAATTGATTTTAGAACATTTAAATGGCTTGAAAAAAACTTTGTTGCAATATTTTCCTAAACATATTGAAGATGATGCTTGAGTTAGAAATCCTTTCTGCGTATCTCATAAGTCAGAAATTCAATGCTAATGATTTTGAAAGCTTTATGGATTTAATAAGTGACTAATTTAAAAATTAAGAAGAGTCATTAAGTAATTTTTGGCTAAACTTAACTGAAGAATATCCCAACTTATCACAAAAAAACCGTTCTTGTTTTACTTCCTTTTTCTACCACTTATATCTACGAATTAGGATTTTCTTTTTATGCTGCAATAAAGACAAAGCCGAGGAACAGACTTGATGTTTCATCAGATATCAGAATTCAATTAACGAATACATCTCCTGATATCAATCGAATTTGCAATTCAAAGAAGCAATACCATCAAAGTCATTGATTACCATTTACTTATTTTTTTGTAATATATTAGTTTTTTTGTTTCTGAGTCTATATTAATCATTTTTGTTTTTGAGATTACATTAATTATTTGTTTGTACGTTTGTATGAATTATTTATGTTCCTTGTTTCTGAATTGTCGCTCTTATCAAATGAATAAATAAATGCCATTTATTAAACCTAAAAAAAATTGTTTTTACTACCTAAACACCTAAACTTGGAGCTACCGCTGTGCCAGAATGCTAGAACTAGAAAATAAATATAGTGTTCCCTGAAATTTTTAAAACTTCTAAGGTGTTCCGCCACTTAAATGGTTTGGGAAACCCATTTTTTCGTGAGGGAAAACAAGAATTCAGAAGTCTTAACTATACGTCTTGATTATTAAACTTTCACTTTAAATTGTATTTTCCTTCTTCCTGGATATTAAAATAATTTGTAATCACGTACAAGAATACTATACTGAAAACCCTGAGTGTTTTTTGTATGTTTTCTTTGTAGTATTTTTTAAAAAATTAATCAAAGTGAAAATTTAATGTCACGAAAGAAGAAAGATATGGGAACTAACATTAATTTATAATATTGTATTAGAAGCCCGGGTAATGCCGGTCATAATGAGCTAAAACTAGAGGGTTGGAGAAAGTGGAGATCCTTGAGGGACGCCTGTTATGCTTCAGCATGGATTAGATATTATGTTCCGTAATTTAAAGGAGAAGGAGCGACTTTTTAGAAAGATACTAATGATATCAAAGAGGGGTTTCGGAGTGCCTATCTGTAGAGATGAAGTTGGTAGAGAAGTACCATACCCTATCGAAGTCTTATGCAAGTCCAAGAAAAGTAATAATTTTTTTGAAAGATTTATGTGTATATTCAGTTGGACGCAGTACTTGGTGTGCAGGATGAATGTGAGTGAAAATCCGAATTGATGCGATGGAATTGTTTGGTTTTGAAAAGATGGTTATTAAGACGTTTTAAAATTAGTTTGTATCCGATTTTCACGAGAGTGGATAAAAGGATTCATAGGCCTGTAACAATCTGGAGTGCTAGGATTTTTGTTTGACTTGAGTATTGGAACAATTAGTGCATGTTTCCAGCTATGTGGGCAATGTCCTAACATTACGAATTATACATATTGGATAGATGCGTTAAAACTTTACGTCATAGATGTTTTAGTATGTCCGGTGTGTTATTAACATGACCAGAAGATTTTTTTTTTGTGGGGCTTTAGGGCTCGTCAACATCGAGGTCATTAGAGCCCTTAAAACTTGTACAGGTAGGGAAAATGCAGTTACGCACTAGGGAGAGCCAACATGACTCTCCCCGCGTGTGGGACTCGCCGAATGACTCAGCCATACCCACTAAAAACCCTCCTGAATTACAACTCAAAACTCAAATCCAAACATATCTCACGACTTTACTAAAAACATTTTTTATAAATTAAAAAAAGTGGAAAGAGGAAAATGAAAGATACCCTAACCCTAATGGCGTCGGGATCGAAAAGAACAAGAGGTGACCAAGGGAGGTCAGAAAAGAGAAAGGAAGGAGCATGGCACAAGTAAGTGGAAGTAATGCCAGACTCAGCTCGGGGCCCCGTGTTCGCCAAACACGTACTTACTAGATGTAAGTCCCCTGGGGGATTTTTTATTTGGGACAGATTTTATGAGATAATACACTTTCGCGGGAAATCCATTCATTATCGGCCTAGGAGTATCAAACTTTCCTCTGTTTACATAACTTTGTCTGCAGTTAATTCTCCGTATCTTTAATGAGATTTGGATAGAAAATGGACTCATAGTAGTTTGCGAGTACTTCCGGTTTTGTTTACTGCTGTAGACTAAGGTCTCTTTGTTCTTAATAGGGGTATGTTAAGCTTTTTATTCGTTATGCGAGCTACACTTTTCCATATAGAATTGTCTTAAGGAGAAAATGACTGTCCACTTTCTATAGTTATTTAAATTGTTTTCTTGAAATTTAATTTTTACCTAATGTGATAATGAATTTAATTTTGATTTTAAATCTGTTTCCATATCGAGCCCACAGTAACATTATTTTATTTTTCTCTTTTATCAAGTTAGTTATCTCCTGAGCAAGTTTGGGGTATGCATTTTTAGTTACAAAAGGCTGTATGTCAATTGAGCTACTGTTAATCGCAGCGGACCTGGAAAAATGTCTTGTTTTTACTCTATTGGAATTGGAGGATGTTTTCATGTAACTTTTTACTTACAGTTATAGTTTTTTGAGGTCTTCTCATACTTCTGCTGTTATTGAGATGTGTATATCACGAGTAATGACCGATGCTTTCATTGCTGATGGGTCGGCGTATGTTTACTGCTTTCTTGAAATCATCTATGCAAGTGAAATTATTTTTATTTTTTGCCCTTCAATTGTGTTGTATTCAAATAATGGTGATGTTATTCAGCTAAGATATTTATTGATTTCCGCAATCATAGAATACACGGGTACAGTATGCCAAAACGTCATCCATGATATTGTCACGGGTCTGACATTACGCAAAGTTTTATAATATTACTCAAAGCTGACATTACGCAAGAATTTTATAATATATTTTCAGGGCGGATTTTTAAATCGATAGTTTAAATAGTTAGTGTCATTTTAATCGTGACTCTTCAGCCGGATCTCCGTGGCGTCAGCCGCGAGAGATAAGAACTTTTCCTGTTTGTCCCGTCTCTGTGGTGGGGTTTCCAGAGAATCTTTTTTCTCTGTGGTCAAGTCCGAAATGACACACGATCGTATGACTCGCCACGCCACTGCACTCTGTCACCCCCCTCCATGTGACATTCCTCCCTCTTTCTTCCTAATTGCATTTAAATGCATAAGACAACGCCTTACCATCTCCACAAATTATCGTAGAGCCGTGTGCAACGACTCCCTTCCCAAAGACTTCTCCTACCATGAAGAGCTCCTCAATACATTCAAATATCCACATGGAACCGCCCACCCTTACAAGGGCGCTTTCGGGAAGTTACAAACCAATTCCCCCGCACACCCCTCACGGTTACTTAAACTGGTGACCACCCATCCGAGGGTCTTGCCTTCTTGCTTTCTTCTGCTATGGGGGACTCGCTGGAGACGATGTGACGTGCCCGAGACTGGGTATACCGGCGACGGGACGCAAGAAGCGACCCTGCGCGGCTTCACGGGATGCAGCCGACAACAGTTTTGATGACGGTCTGTATTGACGATAATGGGAAGCATATGGAACATTCTAAATGGACCTTGACGTCCTTACGAGTCTTTAGAACATGTTAATGCAATATATTGATCTCTCGCTCCGATAAGGGCATTTAACATAACTATGTAATCACTTGCTCATGGGAGCATCATTATAACTTGTCAATTATAAGCTCTCTTCGTGCTTATGTGCAGATTCAATTATTAAACCTTTGTTATAGTTTATATGTGTCAATGTTTTATTAACCAAATGCCAAAACCTGAATAGAGAATTACTCTAACTATTGCCAAGCGAGTATTCTAATTATTTCCTCTGGGGCCTATTCTCTCCCGACGTTTGGACAAAGACAACGCTAAATATATACATAGCAACGACCAACGCGACATTGTATATTATTGTTGTATCGCTATGGACCAACGCGACATGGTGGAGGCAGCCGAGTTTTCTGGTTTTTTATTCATTCGATGTTTATATTTTCACTTTCCTCTCATTAATTAATTGATATATTTGTTCTCTTTCATTGGTTTTGGTCTCTGGTTTTGTTATTTGTGTATTTGTGTGTGCATGCATTACTTATTACAGGTGCTCTCCTTTATTGTTTTTTTGCTGCATTTTTTCATTTTTGGGATATTGTTATATGCCCAATGCATGTGAAACTGTACCCGTGTTCTTTGCTTTCATTTTATTGTTTTGTTTTTATTCTGTCGGTAATGTATTCAATGTTCTTGAACGTTTACGGTCCTATCTTGGGCGGGGAGGGGTATCGCCCCGCTTCCGGCGCGAGATACGTGACAGAACTCGTAATCGATGTTTCTAGTACGTCAGACTAAGACACTCCGCTCATTCATGTCCGGAGGAGTCCGCCCGAAATTAGGCCACTAGGCTAGTGCATAGGACAAGAGAGATTTATGTTTATGTTTAGTATAAGTATATAGGGTTTTATTTTGGTACGGATAATATCGGTAAACTGCTTCCGAACCGTACAAAATGTATATGTGACTAAGGGACTTTCTTTATACACGGGTCAATCGGTAAATAGAATCCGAGCCCGTGAAGCACTGAGAATTGATTACTGTTTATTGTGACTACAGTCGTAGAAATCATTTTCGAAGAGGTGAAAATCGATAGTTGTTTGTAATTTTTATGATTTTGATATTGCAATTATTGTGTACGTATGATTAAGTATAAAAAGCCTGTGACTATCTTTCAGTAGTATATTTGTATAGCATTAACCACATTTTCCTTTTGAGTGTTTGTATCTTAACGGATTGCTGAAGTAGAAATTTTATGTCGTATAGTTACCAGTTCCTTTTTGAATTGGGTCTTTCCATGTCAATTTATCCAAGTCACCTCAACCACCATTTCAGAATTTTATACAATTAAGCTCATTTCCTCTCCTATATAGTAAATCACTTCAAATTAAAGATTCGACAGACTGTCGTAGGTCGTAAATACATGCTTATTCAATAAACGGCATTCAGCAATTAGGAAAAATAAATGGAAAAAATAAATAAATAAAATTGTAGTTAATACACCTTTTCTTAACTCTTATTTGATTCATGATAATTCATAATAAGATTTGATTAAAATATTATAAGATTATTTTTATTCCAAATCACAGATCCGGAATTCAATCCCCTGCAAAGTATTTTTATATTACTGTTATATAATTAAAGTATTTTTTACGTCATTATTCTAAATGACTGACGTATTCCATTGAACAGTGGGCTAATTCATAAATGAATAATAATTAACATTGTGAATCTAGTTGATAATCGAGTTAAAAGCCGTAAATAATGCACTATGGAAGTTATCACGTTTTCTTCGCGAGGTTGGAGTGGATAAAATGAGTAAAAACCTCATACGTTTAGGTTATTTCGTTTCATTTGAAGTTTTTCTTCATTATTGAAAATTGTTTGTATAATGTTAAATTAAATGTCAGTATCTTTTGGTCGTAATGTATGAGTTATCGTGATGTTAGGGATTAATGAAATAAAAGTTAAAAGTCGTGAGTGAAACGCGCGTATGCAAGGACGCTCTCCCAAAACGCTAGTTATCTCGAGGAAACCGCTGTGTCGTGTCCGTGACCGGAAGCACGGACAGTAGGCGAATCGCCAGTCGGTGGATTACTATTCACCGAGTCCGGGTTTCAGGGGACAAAACAGCTGACCGGATCCTGACGGATAAAATTTTCGACGTTAGATTGCTTAATATATTATGTTAGTTATGTTAGCTTTTAGGATTATCAGATTTTAACTTGGAGAGATGCGTAAAAAGTCGCTATTGCTTATTTGAATAATTTCGTGTTTTGACCGTATGTCTGAGAAGTATAATTAAGTACGAAGAATAACTAAAGCGATCTGAAAAACTCATTCTTAAATGTTGGAAACGTTTCGTATGAGTGATTTTGCCTATTGATGCCTAAAGTGCGTTGCCTTGGAAAGTATGAGTTGATTTTGTTTCAAGAGACAATCGAAGTTTCTTTGTGCGTCCACATTTCAATTTAATGAAAATTACCTCCTGTGCTTTGTGTGAGAAATAGAATTGGAATCATATTATGGTGTTAAATGCGAAGAGAGGAGATAAATCATTCAATTCGATAGAAGGTTAGAATTAAATTTCTAAATAAAGGAAAACAGTATTTTAGTAAAGCAGTCTGTTGTGTTGTTCCGGGCTGTAACAGATAATATTGTTCTATGACGTCGTTTGTGCAGTAGATCTGCCGGGCTCTTGTTACTCGTGCCAGGGATAGTCCGGAAGATAGCCATTATGCGCAGCAGTGCTTCGCTCTTGGAGGTTCCCGCGTCAGTGACTTTACGCAAGGCGGTTTTAAAAGTTTTCACAAACCTTTTCGCGATACCATTAGATTGTGGATGGAAAGGCGGAGTCTAAGAAGGGGTCAGTAAAATCAGTGTGTTCTCTTGGCCATGGTCCTGTCACCGTGGGCCAATGTTGCAGGGCTTTGGGTGAGGCTTTCTGGTTGTTTTGACATGGTTCACATTCCAGCATTAGGTGCTCGATGTCTGTCGATTCCCTGACAATAGTATTTCCTTGCTAGCTGTTTAGTTGCCACGATAGCCCATTGTCTTTCATGCAGGCTATCAAGAACGCGCTGTCTTAGGGATAACTCGCGTGTTTTCCCGACAAAAGTACTCGGTTTAAAACCGACACACAGTCACCGAACTTGATCCATTACCACACTCTGAAGGGACTTGTTGATCTCGTTTCCAGCCGTTCCGGACCAACTCCAGGAGTTGAGTTGTTTAACTTCGGTGTCTCTTCCTGTTTCTTGGGCAATTTCATCCGCCTTTACCGGAAACAAATGTAGGAGTTCCTCTTCTTCAACATCCATTTGCAGGCACGCTAGATCGTCTGTGTCGAATCGTAGGTCCGGGCCGCAGGGTAGGCGCGACAAGGCGTCTCCATTAGCATGTTCTGATGGCCGACTAAACCGAATATCGTAGTGATTATCAGCCAGGTATAACGCCCAGCGCTGGAGCTTGCGTACTGTGGCAATCGGGGTCTTCCTGCCGACTCTGAAAAGGGAACCGAGAGGCTTGTGATCTGTAATGTGAAATTTTCGTCAAAACAAATATTCCTGGAACATCCGTACCCCAAATATTACTTCCAAAACTTCCTTTTTTTATTTGTGAATATCGACACTGGTGCACGTTGTTGGTTTTTGAGGCGAAAACAATTGGGACTTCACTGCCATTGATCTTCTGGGATAATATTGCTCCAATATCGTAATCCGACGGGTCTACCGCAGGTATCGTGAGTCGATCTGCTTGAAAATTGTTAAGTTTAACCGCGTTCTTAAGTTGACTCTTCAAGATTTCAAACGCCTCTGGTATTCTAGTGGCCATTTTCATGTAGCGC
This sequence comes from Laupala kohalensis, assembly GCA_002313205.1. Taxonomy (NCBI): domain Eukaryota; kingdom Metazoa; phylum Arthropoda; class Insecta; order Orthoptera; family Trigonidiidae; genus Laupala; species Laupala kohalensis. The sequence continues at coordinate 102,168 of NNCF01126005.1, forward strand.
CTCGCTTCCGGAGGGTGTTGAGGGGAGACGAAATTTCCGGTGAACTTATGGTAGTAGTTGATTTTACCAAAATTAGATTGAATTGTTTCAAGTCTTCAGATGCTGGCAGACCCTGTACTACTTCAGTGTTTGTTTCCGTGGGGTGAATGCCTGGTTTATCTACAATGTGTCCTAAGTAGGCAACTTCTGACTTTAAAAAATTGCACTTGTCCTTGTTTACTTTAAATCCCCATTTCTGCAAGTGGGAGAGAAGAGTTCCTAAATTCTGCAGGTGCTCGGCTGTAGACCTACTGGTAAAAAAAAACGTCGACAGGTAGTTTACACATCCCGGAATACCCGCTGTAACTTGTTTCAAGGCAACGCTGAAAGATATCCGCCGCGTACGCCACTCCGAAGGGATGTCTGTTGTATGACAACAGTCCTAGCGGCGTGTTCACATCTGTCAGTTTCTTCGACTCTTCATCTAAGAGTAGTTGCAAGTAGGAATACCTGAGATCGATTTTAGGAAATTCCACTGCGCCGGAGAAGCGCTGGAAGAAATTTCCAGCTCTGGAATTGAAAAATGTTCAACTACTAATTGTGCGTTGAGGGTGCTTTTGAGATCCGCGGAGATGCGTGCTCCGCCGTCTTTCTTCGTACTAATGGGGTGGCCCACTGTGAGTGGTAACTGACGTAAGAACGTGTGTTTGTATGAGTCGGCGGAGCTCTTACTCTACTGCGTCTCGGAGTGGAATCGGGATTGGACGGCTGCGCATACTCTGCAAGCTGTATATGGGCGCAAAATTGAGTGAAATGATCTAAACCTTCTGCGAAAACCTCTACGTGGTCCTGAAAATGGCGCTGCAACGCCACGTCCGTGTCCGTAGTGACTGCCAGGATGTCGTCGCATATGGCTTGTCCTAACGTTTGGAAATGGTTTGTGCCAGTGGTGTTGGTGGAGTTATATCTATCCACTACAAAAACTTCCAGGGATGCGTTACGACCTTTATATTTGACAATGAGGGGTAACTTCCCTTTAGTCAGAATTAGGTTTCTGTTAAATGTGTATATTTTATTCTTACCTCTTGTACATTTCCGAGAACTAATATCCTTGTATATTACCGAATTAATGAGGGAAACCGAGGCTCCCGAATCCACTAAGAACTCGATGTCTGTCCGCGATCTGTAGTGGGATCATGATCTTCTTACAGGGAGTGTCAGATAATATAGCATTCACTTGACTTTCTGTACTAACGTCATCCGCCAACACAGCCTATACCTCCATACGGGATGGCGCAGTTGGTAGGCGCATGAGCGCGTAGAGCTCAAGGTCCCTGGTTCGAATCCCGGTCCCGTCTCCCATTTTCATTCGACGTAACATGATTAATCTGTTACCTAGCGGTGAGGTTCACCGTAATCTAAGAGATTTCTATGTTTAATAAAAAGTCAAATAAAATGAATTGTTGATCTTATGAATGGGATGCTGAGTGATTTTGACTGCAGTTCAATTCGGGATGGTCAATTGAACGTATTGTGTTAAAGTTAGAGCATAAGATCTTAATTTTATCTTAATAATGGAAGGGAATACCTCAATCCGTGTTCATGACAACTGACATGCCAAAATTTTAAAATAAACTGATGTTGCATCGTTTACGATTTGTCTGAAACAAACAATTCTGGGAGTACGTTGCACGCGCCACCGTAGCGCGTTCGTCACGCTGTATTGCGCGTTTAATATAGGGTCATTAAAGATTGGCGCTCCATGGACTTTTACGGTTAGGCTCCTGCTTCTTGTTGAAAGCGCAATAACTCTGTTCGTAGACATGTAAGCGTGATATCACACAGTGAGACGAATCCCATGCATGTAATCAGTCAATTAGTTTAATCACGTCACTTTTAGTTTCTTATGGCACATCGAGAAAATGGAATGTGCGAACCCTGCAGTGAAGAACTATACAAAGACTGTTTGCAACACAGAGAGAAGCATTGGTATATAAACGTATATTCAAAAATCTCATAATTAAGAGACTTAAAAACGCTGCTACAGGGACTATAATTTTGAAAGCGGGGATGTCAACGAATTGAAGCGTGACTTGATACATGGGTCTCTTCTAGAAAAAGTATATTTATCCCATTATTACTTTATGCAAGTCCAATATGGGGCTACGCATCAAAAACACATATGAATAAAATTCATAATTTTCCAGAACAAATTTCTAAGAAAGATTCTCAATGCGCCATGGTACGTAAGAAATAGAAACATCTACAAAGAACTACAATTTCCAAGAAGAGAACAGTCAATAGTAAACTCCTGAAACAATTTCTATTCTGGTCTTCCTCATGTCTCTGTTGCCCTTCACTTCAAATTTTGAATTTCCCCAAATTTACTATTTCTCATCCACATTAGCAACCCATAAGAATCTCAAACCCTTCTCATAATCAAATAATCTTTAGATTCTTTCAGTTAAATTTACTTGGAGGTGTTCATTGTCTTCCCCATTGAATCATTTAGGCATGCTCTCTACATTGCAAATTCAATCATCACCTATAGAGCATAAATGCTGATCGGTAAATTTCGTACCCACAAATATAGGAAATAGGTACCTACCCTTTCCACCCATTCCTTCAACATAGATCAAAATGCCCACATCCTTGTAATAGAAAACACATTAAGAAAGAGATTCATTTTGGAAAATTTCCATGTACATAAATTATTATAACAGAACGTCCCCCTCTGCAGTGAACAAATAGGCAAACTTTCTCCTTTTTTATCCCTTCTCTTGGAATAACCAATTAGTCCTGGGACTTTCCCGGTTAGTCATCTAACTGAAACCCTCCCTCCGATCCCTACTTAGCTGAGGTTCTTCAATAACGTTCTCTCAAATCCTAGGCACAATTGCCCTTGATACCTTCGTCTTACTCATTTGCGTATTTATTTTTGGGTTTTGGTTTTTATTACAATTCTTTGTTCATTAATTCTGTTGCTCTGTTTTCAACACATTTTGAAAGTTGTGTATATTCCCAATTTAATTTAATTTCAAAATTATTTAATAGTCTTAACAATTAAATTTTCTTTTTTGTACCCTTAACATTGTTTATATTATGTTATTTTATTTTAGACATGATGCTAACTAAGCTGGCGAAAATACTTCCACAAAAATTAAAAGTTGTACTAGTAGGCAACACAACATTTTTCATTTAATCTTCTAATCGATACAGATTTGGAAAAGGAGGAGGTTGAAATTGGTATGAATAATTATTCAATAAATCACATTTATGTCCATTTAAAATTGCACAGAAATGTGAAAGGAAGAAAGTGAACACAATCTTATTGATGTTGTCGGGGAAGATTTTTTATTGGATTCACAATGAAGTCTCTGCCTCTCCAAAATAAATATTCAAGAAGGTTTTAAAGAACAAGATTTATTGCGTAAATATGTAACCGTCTTGAAATAAACAAAGGAAGAGCACAAGACGACAAACGGTAAAGCGTTGAAAGTTCAGTGTGGACTTCGTTCTTCCAACTCAAGTATGGAGCCAGTCTGCGTTGATTACAAGGAGTATATCTTTCGTTGACAGATGGCTCCGTTGGTGGTGGCAGTCCACGGAGTATGGCGATCTGTGACGTGATGACACCACCAGTCGAAGTCGTATGCCTTGTGTCGATCCTTGAAGTAGTTAATATTTCGGAGTTGGAAAATATTTCAATCTCTTGATTTGAGGTTAGACGTTTTTTCAGCGTCGTGCGAAATTTCTTCAATCACAGAATTGGACTTTGAAGATTTCTTGAGCTCGTGGAAATATTTCAATCACTTGGTTTGAAGATAGAATTTCTTCAAGGCTCAGCGTCTAGTGAGGAGCTTCGGAGCTGCGAAATGAACACCTCTAGAGTTGGGAGCATAATGATATTTCCGTCGCTAGTAGGTATAATTTAAACAAAGACAAACGACGTTCAGGGGGACCCAACACTATGTCGCAGTTCGTTTCTTGAAATTCTCTAGAAATTTCCTAACAGGCTAGACAGAGTTATCGGGTTTTTGAAGCGTCTCGTAAGATGATTTGAGGTGTCTCCCTGCCGTCATGGAATCGCAATTGAGGCGATCTTTGTCGCATGGAATCTTCTAATGTTTACTATGTCGAGGTTCCTTGGCGTCGTAGTTTGAGACTCTCTTGTGTAAAGAGTGGTATCGCCTTGGGAACCAGTAAACAGTATGGCTGACCATGTAACCTTCGTAATAATTCGTTACATGAGGGAGTTTCAACATATAATTTGTATGTACCTTTCTTTATATGTAGGAATTGTGTTCCTACAATGTGCTATATCTCGAAAGCACATTTCAGGGCATAAGTCATATTTATGTTTAAACTATATGAACTAATAAACTTTCTACCACAAACGTTCTTCCGTCTTCTGTGAGCGAGTACTGAAAAAAAAATCTGTTCACGCTTCACTCTTGATTTTTGTTTACTATACCTTAATGGGTTTCGTATCACTCTAGTATTCCTGCAGGTAGTCAACGCATGTACATACATTCACTTAGATTGAAATATGTTTCAGTATAGTTTAAACTTACGTAGTACTGGGTAAGTAGAAAAATTTTTACGAAACAATATTAATATCTTAAGTTAGTAAATGACATAAATTACGAAAGTACAAAATTACTATACCATGAGAAATAACATTCTTCGACAATTTGTTTATTAGATATTAACACCTGATGACACCTATTGTTGTTGAAATCTTGTGTACCTACGAGTAATATGCTAGTTTATCTAGAATAGTTACGCAAGTTTACTTTGTAGGTCTATTTATTGAATAGTATTACATTTATCTTATATAAAATGTTTTGTGTCATTATTATTAAATTGTTTTATTTTTCTACTTAGGTGACATAATATTTTTCCTCCATGGAAACAATGTTGTAAAGATGACAAACTTAAATAGTTGCACGTCAACATTAAATTCAAGTAGTTCCATCAAAACAACAGCGTCGGCAAGTTCTAGTAACAATATTTTGCTATACCGAATATTTGTTATGAAAATTATTATCTTCTTCTTTAGTTATGTGGTGAGTAATAGTGCTAATAATAGTAAAAGTGTTCATTACGATTATTTGTTTTCAATCACTTAACATTTAGTTTCCACCCCCAATGAGGCTGAATATTAATCATATTTAATGCTATTAAATAATATTGGGGTCTCCGAGACTTTCGATTATTTCAAGGTAATGCGGTGTAGAATTGAAATAAATTTATCCTAGTTTTTTATAATTCTATTTATTGGTTGTTTTACAGTTCTTTTTATTACAAAATGAAAGTACTCTACTCATTTATTTACAGCTGTGATACATGTTTACGAAAACATGCCACATTGCAGATCTAGTTTCATTTTCTGTTAAAGTTTTCATTCCATACAGTGGCGTAACCCTAGTAATTTAATTTAACAATATTTACGTACCATATGAAATTGGTGCGGAAATTGTACAAAAAATCCAACAATACGTTTATATTTTCATACGACGTACTTTTCATATCAGCAAATATTTTAACTAACCGATCTAATCTGCTTTCTTTAATAATTTTGTAAAATATTCGATGGATAAAACATTTAAACCACTTACTCTCTTGATTAATATAATTTCTCAACTGTTTTTTTTGATGAGCTACAGATTTGGAAATGATCGTTCTGCAGTCACGACTGTAACTGGTATAGTTAAAAATAGTATGACAACTGTGCACAATCCGGAAAACTGGCGGATAACGTAAAATAATCAATCAGTGATACATTGAGCTAACTCTCTTACTGAATGCTATTTTTATTATTTGACTCTTTAGACAAGTACGTAATGACAAAAGTTGATTTGGAAATCGATCTATTACATCCTCTTGATATTTCTCAAATAAAATATAAGATTCTCCCTGGATCTCGTAATCTGTGAATTTCAAAAGTTCTGGTGACTGAATAACCCCGAAGGTGTCCACTATACCTTTGAAACTACGATATCGTTTTTGAAGTGGAGTATTAATGATATCTAGACATCCCCCCCGCCCACACACAAAAAACAACAACATGAACTCGAAATCTCCTTTTACTATTGACAAGTCTTTCAACCTAGCTCAATTTGTCGTGGAAACGTTTGTTTTTTCATGCGTTACTCAGAAAACTCGACATAAGTTCCCCATGAATTCGCAAATTCAACGACCGTGTTTCTGGCTTTATAACATATATATTTGGATATGTTCTAAATTTCTTCGTGGGCTTCCTGGATCATAGTATGAGATTTATAAAGCCACGTTGGTAGCAATTAGAATATTGGAATGAAGCACTATTTGAGAAACGAACTCAATGTTTCCAAATCCAAAGTATTGGCTTCAGCTCGTTTGGATGTTGAATTACTTTACAACGATAATTTTGTCAAAGCTTTCAAAATGATACAATTCTGGAACCGGATAGCTAATAATGAGCCTCTGTTATTTGGATTATTAATCCATGGAGTGATAAATAAACGACTGACGTTGATTTTCACGATTCCGAGTCAATTTTACAATAAGATAATTTAACTCTAAGTATTTCATATGGGAAGTATTTTATATCAAAAAAAAAAGTTATATATCATATTTATTTTCAAACACGGAAATGCTATCTTAATTGGTTTGTGAGATAATATAATTTATAATAGCTATCAAAAATGTAATATGTCATGACATTAGCGCCAACGATAAAAATTTCAACCCATTTGCAACCATTGAAGACCAATTATCGGAAAATCCATATAATTGTTTTTAGTTATTTAAATACAAATGTTTACGGACAGAGATCGATATGATATCTCAATTAGTTCGTGAGATAAACACTCTCACTACATCAATGTGTGCTTTAACTGTAAATAAATAAGCATAATATTTCATCATATCGATATATAAAAATAATATTTCGTTTTTATATTTGTTACCTATGATTGTGAAAACTAAAAGAATTACGATCTTCAGTTTCTTTCATACGATGCAAACTCAATGAACTTAAATATACGTTTGATGAACATTTGTTACATTTCTTAACACACCAAAGAAATATTAGAGAATCGTATTAATGTAACCTATTTTCTAGAAATGCCTTTCCGTTAAACGAATCTCCATGACGCATATCATGCTACATAAATTTCACTTGTAGAAGATATGTCTTAGCTGCAACCAGAAGAAAATAGCAGGGAATCGAAACCGGGATCCTGCTTTGATTGCAGGGGTTTTGACTACGACGCCATTCGTTCGCCTAACAATTGTACACTATTTCTATGCAGACTGATACTCCGGATGTTATGTTTCAATGTGTGTAGGAGCCCTCCCACATAAGTAATTGTGTGAATACGTCTAGAAGAGACCGTAAGTTTTTTTCCGCCTGATTCTCTCGTCTTTTTGTGAGTGAAAGCTTTGATAGCTCGTATTACAGTACGTAGGTAGACTCCGAAGAGATAAGACATGTCTGGAGAGTACTTACGAAGTGAAACTAACAGTTGAACATTTTAGTGGGGCGGAGTTTTGCAGTGTTTTTGAGTGTGTGAAGACGAAATTTTGAAATGACTTCAGAAGCTTTGCGAAGTTTTGTGTATATGGTTCGTGAAGGGGATTTTCTTTTGCGGAAAGGAAAGAGTTATTTATTCGGAATGCACAGGTGGGGGCGACCCCTGGTGCATGGGCGTTTAGACGCCGGTCAGCGACCAAGTAAGAAAAATGCTATTCTGCTGGGATATGAAAAAAATATAGCGGTGGGAGACTGAATGAGGGCTGTTACAGACGTCGTCACAGCAGAAGAAGTGACCTACGCATCAAGGATACGCGGAGGTAGTGTGTGCGTGTATTTAAAAGGAAATGACGAGGTGGAGAAATTGGTAAGTAAAGAATTACTAATGATTAAAGAGATTGAAGTGAAAATACAAAGAAATGAAATAGAGGCAAAAACTTTCTTATGTCACGTGTGACCAACAATAGAAAATGAGTCTTTAACTAATATTTTGAGCAGATTTGGACAAATAGTAAGACCGATTACAGCAAAATTAATTTGGGACTGACTGATGACCTGGCGCATGTGAAATCTTTCACCAGACTCGCATACGTAATTTTGAATGGGACGACTATCCCGAGTGCAATTAACATTTCGGTACAGTGACACCCATGGACAATATTTCTAAAAAAAGAAAATAATTTGTGCGCTATCTGTAGATCAGCAAATCATTTTGCACGCTAATGTACAATGCCACGAAAGGAAATAAGCAAAATTAATATAAGAGAGACATAGAAGGCCGTGAGGGAGGAAGGCAAGCTCAGACGTCGTTTGAGAGGGTAGAAAGGGAAGGTAGAATCCACCTCACAATGGCGGACATAGTGCGCGGGAAATTAGAAGATGAAGGAGAGACAAATGAAGGATTTTGTGAAAAGTTGGTTTCCGAGATGTCGAGAGAGGTAGAAGGAGATGGACAAGGTGATGGAGAAAAAGGTATACTTTTGGGAGAAGTCTAAGTACTCCTTATTACAAACCATTCAAACATCTGAGAAATGAAATATACAAGAAAAATAGAAACTATTAATATTTGTGCGATTATTTCTGAAACGAAAAAGGAAATGCTAAAGGACCATTTTAAAGCTAATGACTCGGACATAATATTTCTTCAAGATGTAGTTGCTGAAAATTTTAATTTCATTCCCGATTTTAGAATAATATACAATGTTGGGGAAACGGGAAGAGGCACGGCCATCCTCTTCAAACAAGGGTATGAGGTCAGCAATGTAGTTATGCTGCCTTCAGGGAGGGGGATAAAATGCGATGTAAATGGAACAACACTTGTCAATATATATGCACCGTCAGGAAACAATAACAGAGAATGATTTTTTTCTAAAGATCTTGCATATTTAATAAGGGATAGTAAAGAACATCTCATTATAGGAGGGGATTTTAACTGTGTTGGATCGGATCCGGTCTGTCAAGGGAAACCAACATTCTGCAAAAGTTTAAATTCTGTAATAAAAGAACTGAATTTAAAAGATATATGGGAAGAAAGAAGAAAAGACAGACTTTTTACGTACAAGAGAAGATCTAGCGGCTCTACAATTGATAGATTCTAAGCATCAAAAGGTTTGATTGATAAAATATAATATATAGATATTGCTCTCGCACCCTTTTCTGATCATCACGCTGTCGTTATGGAAATCGTTCTTCTACCACGAACGATGGCAAGAGGAAGGTCTTATTGGAAGAAGAATATTTCACTCCTAAATGACAATGATTTTAGAGATGCATTTATTAAAACATGGAAACAACTTCAGTCAAGGGATCGTGTTGATATAGCAGAATGGTGTGAACAATGTGTAAAAGTGAATGTTACAAAAATTTTTAAATACTATTCAGGACTGAAAAAACGGGAAGAAGAACGGAAGTTAAATTCATATTTCCTCTGTGTAAACGAAATAAGTAGGAAGTCTAGTATATCGAAGGGAGTTAATGAAAATAAAAAATACTTTCAAGCACTAATCATTAGTATATATAGGAAAAGGATGGAAGCAGCTAAAATTCGGAGTAGTGATTTGACATCGCAAAATGAACTTGTCAGTATGTATCACGTGATTGCTGAAAGGAAATGTAAAAGTTGTAACTTTATTTCAGGTATCCAAAGTAATGTTGGATCGGTTGGGGGTCAGTCTCAAATCATGAATCATGTGTCGTAGTGGCAGGTGTGATTAATGTCGACTATATAACCGACGTGGCATGTTATTGAGGACTCAATTGAAAATTAAAATATCAGAAGGGCTAATTTGTGAATAAGTTATACCCAGCCAGAAAACAACATCATAAATATAAACCAACATTAACGTCTACTTAACGTCAATTAAACTGATTAATAAGAGACTTTGATTTCAATTTGAAATAAACAGCTATTGGTTTATTGATTAGTTTGAATATTGTGACGTTTAGTCAGTTGCAAACAACAATTTTATATATTGAGAAACACAGTAATAAATACACATAATTGAGACATGATCAAATTAAAAATACACAAACAAAGTAATAGTTAATTCCTGTAAGACAAGAGAATTAAGAATAATAAAAAAGAATGAAATAGAAATTGTTAAGATATATTACTATCAACTTGATAAATGTCAATATGAAGCAGTCAACCTTGCTTTTATACGTAAACATATGACTTTGAAGTTAATAATCATTGAATAACGAAAGTATTATAATGAGAACAAAATTGGAAGACTGTCTCAAACAATTTCATTGGTTGTCACGACTCGTGGTCGACTTTACTCACAGTTTGTTTAGCTGGAAGCAGCATACAAGAGTTACATCGTCACCACACTGGTATTTTACGAATTTACCCATCACTAATTCACAAAAAAACACGAATTTCCTATACCGTTTGATTGAAGTTGTTTCACTGGAGTGAATAAAGTTAATAACTGTTTAATTGTCTCCGAGTCGCAATTTTCTAATCATAATTATATAATATTACTATAGTTATGTTGCAGTGCAGCTGGGCACAGGTTATGCACCAAATATACAGTAACTGAGTGAATTAAATTATTTAGCGGTCGAGAGAAAAACTCTGTACAGAAGCTTACATTACACGTCCGCGCACTGGAGAGTAGCTAGCGAGAGTGATGAGTTCTTCTTCCTATCGAGTGTCTTTTGTCTTAATTTTTTGTGGCACTTGATTGGTTGAATTGGTTTCGTTATTTATTCACTTTTCACTACTATATTAATTTAGTTCATTGTAGTAACTAGGTAGTAGCATTCGTTTGTCGAGGATAGTTCTGGAATGCTATTAATTGTTGACTAATGTTTATTAAATTGTTTATAGTTTATAAATAGTCGTAGATGTCCATCGCACATCTGATTAGGGGTTAATTATTATGTAGCTCCGCTACATTACTCCCCCCGTTTTGGAAAACGATTGTCTGTCGTTTTTTGTATCATGTTTGTAGTCATGATAGTAAAAAATAATAAAAAAACTCCCCTCTCAGGGAGAAAAACATTATGAGCGATGGAACCGTTGGAAACCGTAGAAAAAACTTCATGTTAATTGGCGACATGAAGAAAAAGGTTTCTGATGTCTTCTGGGTTGAGGTTAAGGTAGATGACCTTGGTTGACCTGGGCAGGGGTAGATGACCTTGGTTGACCTGGGAAAAGGTAGATGACATTGGTTGACCTGGGTAGAAGTAGATGAGCTTGGTTGTCAGGAGAGGACCACCATCATGCGGCGTGGTTGTGGGAGTATTTGCGTCTTCTAGGATGTAGTCTGGATCATGACGTTCTCAAACTCGACCGTATGTCGTCGATTTGAAAAGTAAATTAAAACAATTTTCAGAAATTTTGCATGATTTAAGTTTGTGGGTATTCAGGATTGGTTGTTCGGTATGCTTGGTTCTTGGTTTGTTATTTGCAGGAATATGTAGTTATTTGGTTGTTTGCAGGATTTTGTAGGAATTTGGTTTTTTTGGTTCTTGGTTCGTTGGTTCATGGAGAAGGATTTTGTCGTGCTAGTAAAATAGGACAGGTCTAATTCTATCATGATATTTGGTTTCTTGTTCTTCAAATTGTACCATTCATGTGATTCGATATTTCAACGGTGCATCAACTTGATAATCCGTGTGGAACATCCTTCTGAATTAGTTCAAGTTGTCATAGTCATATTCGTTATATTTATGATAGATATTTATTTTATTATAGGATACTGGTTAGGATTTTGTTATTTCTTTTGTAATTTGTTATTATTGATTGGATTATAGATTAGTAAGCAGGTTTTCTGGTATAAGCTTGGTTCTGAGGAATTAGGAAAGGTCGCGTTGCGCTGTTACTAAATTGTTAGATACACAATTTATACCCTTTTGTATTTTTGGACCCTTTGTTGACTTTATTATCTGCTGATTGGAACCTTTCGACAGAAAGAAACAGAAATTAATATTACATTAATGTTATTAAATAATGATTTTGTCCATTGAAGTAGCTGTGTTGCTGCAACAATGTCTTCTGTTCTTCCGACAATCGATTTATTCTTTAGTAGTAGTAATAATCTGGATGTTGCTTGAATTTGATTCGTCTCCCCGCTCTTGAAAATTTTCCTGCAGTGTTGGAAGTTGTGAAGTTCAATTCTGTTATATTGTGCTTCGGACGTGTGTCGTGTTCTGCTGGTGTTGCTATCGTAAATGCTGGTTTTATTCGATCCGTTGTAACTCGGATTCACAATATTCCAATCACTAGCAAGTCGATGGTTTTATTATCAACTGCTTTAGTTATTATTTCGTACGGTCCGCTATACTCGTAAGGTACTAAAACTTTTCTGAACGGAGTGTTTCTTAAAAATGCGTGTGTTGCATTTTGTATGTTTTTGTGAACGAACGGTTGATTCTCTCCTAATCGTGGTTCCACAGGTTTTATGTTATTCATCCGATGCATTAGATTCTTTATATAATCATTTGTCGGTTGCTCGTTGTTTCTGTCGGGCTCTTGTATTATGTCGCGAGGTACTGTCAGTGTTTTGCCATATACGAGCTCAGCTGCGGATGCTTTTAAATCTTTGCTATATGCTAGTCTAAATCCCATCATCACTAGTGGTAGTGCTTTAGTCCATGTGCTGTCGTGTAATATTAATGCTGTTTTTAATTGTCTGTGAAACCTCTCGATCATTCCATTAGTTTGTGGGTGATATGCACACGTTCTGCTTATATTTATACCTAGTCTTTACTTTAGTTCTTCGAATAATTGACTTTCAAATTGTCGACCTTGGTCGGTGATAATTTTAGATGGAATTCCATATCGTGATACCCAACCGTGTAGGAAAGCATTTCCTATTTTTTCGGCCGTAATGTCTACAACTGGAATTACTTCCACCCAACGAGTGAATCTATCAATTATTGTTACTGCGTATTGATATCCTTCGGACGAAGGTAGTGGTCCTGTAATATCGATGTGAACTATATCGAATCGTTCTTCCGGTGGTCAAATGTTGCTAGTGGAGTTCTTGTGTGTCGGTGGATTTTATTTCTCTGATAGCTAACGTACACGTCCGTCCATATTTTTATATCGTTGTTTATTCCTGGCCAGAAGTATTTATTTTTTATCAATTTCATAGTGGTCTTCTTACCTGGGTGTGACAGGTTGTGTATTTCGTTAAAAAATTGTTTTTCTGAGTGATTGTGGTACTACTGGCCTGCCACCTTTACATATTAATATTTCATTAGAATTTGGAAGTTCCTGTTGTGTAAACTGTTCGTTCCGAACAAACTTCTTGTATTTCACCATCTTACCTTTGTAGTTCTGCTAGTTTATTAATGTCTTGTAGCAATGTGATCTTTTCTATTCGTGAGAGTGCATCTGCCACTACATTATCAACTCCCTGAACATGTTCGATATTCGTGGTGAATTGCGCTATGAACTGTAGTTCATTCAGTTGTTGCGGTGGTAATCTATTACGTTTTTGCTTGAATGCGTATATTGACTGTTTGTGATCCGTAAATATTTTTATATCTACTCCGTCAAACCAATGTCGGAAGTGATGTACGCTTTCGAATATTGCGAGTAACTCGCGATAATAAGTTGGCATCAGTGATTGTTTGGGGTTTAGTTTTTTGCTGAAGAATGCTATTGGTTGCCATGCGTTATTTACCTTTTGTTGTAGACATGATCCTACATGTGTTGTTGGCTCGTCGGTAAATAGCGCCACCGGTGCGCCATTGTGGGGATGCATCAAGGTAACGGTGTTGGCCAAGCTCTCCTTGCAGTTTTTGTAGGTTTCCTGTAGTTCCTCATTCCACGGAAATGGTTTATTTCCGTTCTTCTTGTCTCCTCCTATGGCGTTTATCAGTGCCGCTTGTGGTACCGCTGCCGTGGGGATGAAGTGTCTGTAAACGTTTAGCATTCCTAGAAACCTTCTCTTAGCCCATATGGTGATTGGTGGTTCCATGTCTCTAATGGCCGATACTCTTTCCTCCGGTGGTCGTATACCTTTTGAATTTATGGTGTACCCAAAAAAATTTAACTCGGTTACCCCGAACGTAGATTTTTGGACATTTATTACCACATTGTATTGTTTTAATCTGTGGAAGAGTGCTTCCAGATGTTCCATATATTCTTCATTCGCGCAATATACGAGTAAGTCATCTATGTACACGTAAACAAATTGTAAACCTTCGGTTACCTGGTCCATAAATCTTTGAAATATTTGCGCACTACTCTTCAATCCGAATGGCATTTGTAAAAGAGACAATTTTCTAACATTAAGTGTTTCTAATGCTCGAATTATAAAGTGTTCATTACGATTATTTGTTTTCAATCACTTAACATTTAGTTTCCACCCCCAATGAGGCTGAATATTAATCATATTTAATGCTATTAAATAATATTGGGGTCTCCGAGACTTTCGATTATTTCAAGGTAATGCGGTGTAGAATTGAAATAAATTTATCCTAGTTTTTTATAATTCTATTTATTGGTTGTTTTACAGTTCTTTTTATTACAAAATGAAAGTACTCTACTCATTTATTTACAGCTGTGATACATGTTTACGAAACCATGCCACATTGCAGATCTAGTTTCATTTTCTGTTAAAGTTTTCGTTCCATACAGTGGCGTAACCCTAGTAATTTAATTTAATAATATTTATGTACCATATGAAATTGGTGCGGAAATTGTACAAAAAATCCAACAATACGTTTATATTTTCATACGACGTACTTTTCATTTCAGCAAATATTTTAACTAACCGATCTAATTTGCTTTCTTTAATAATTTTGTAACATATTCGATGGATAAAACATTTAAATCACTTACTCTCTTGATTAATATAATTTCTCAACTGTTTTTTTTTGATGAGCTACAGATTTGGAAATGATCGTTCTGCAGTCACGACTGTAACTGGTATAGTTAAAAATAGTATGACAACTGTGCACAATCCGGAAAACTGGCGGATAACGTAAAATAATCAATCAGTGATACATTGAGCTAACTCTCTTACTGAATGCTATTTTTATTATTTGACTCTTTAGACAAGTACGTAATGACAAAAGTTGATTTGGAAATCGATCTATTACATCCTCTTGATATTTCTCAAATAAAATATAAGATTCTCCCTGGATCTCGTAATCTGTGAATTTCAAAAGTTCTGGTGACTGAATAACCCCGAAGGTGTCCACTATACCTTTGAAACTACGATATCGTTTTTGAAGTGGAGTATTAATGATATCTAGACATCCCCCCCGCCCACACACAAAAAACAACAACATGAACTCGAAATCTCCTTTTACTATTGACAAGTCTTTCAACCTAGCTCAATTTGTCGTGGAAACGTTTGTTTTTTCATGCGTTACTCAGAAAACTCGACATAAGTTCCCCATGAATTCGCAAATTCAACGACCGTGTTTCTGGCTTTATAACATATATATTTGGATATGTTCTAAATTTCTTCGTGGGCTTCCTGGATCATAGTATGAGATTTATAAAGCCACGTTGGTAGCAATTAGAATATATCAAAAAAAAAGTTATATATGTGGGGTTATTTGTGTAGGTGGAAGATGGTCTTGCTGACTCCAAAAGACAAGATCTTCCGCCTTGTAACCACATAAATAAATGTTTATAATGCAGGTTGTTTAAATAAGGTTTTATTTCTCTTACGTAAACCTGAGTGAGAGTCTCACGTATTGGTGGAGACGTAGTGTCCAGCAGTTATGGTCCTGAAGAACTGGGCGTGGAGAGCTTGGCGTCGAGTGAATCTTGGAATCCGGGACCCACTGGGAAAGGCAGAGTGGCGTCGAGTGTTTCTCCAGGAAGCAGGATTTCAGATCGTGACTTCAGCGTTTCTTCAGGTCCACGATTGAGTAGGTGTCTTCGTTTCCAACGAAGGCTTGAATTTCCCGTGCGGATTCCAAGTCGTGGAAGGCGCGCGCCGGGAAGTCTCGTCGAGATGGAAGTTCGGAATATCTCGGCGAAGTGGAGCTTATTTGTGGCAATAGCTCGGAACTGTATGAAGCGTATTGGCAGCTAGTAGTGATATGACCGAAAGTAGTGAGCTCGTCAAAATGTCTTTGAGCAGCGAAAATACTTGGACGGTCAAATCGTATCAGCGAGCGTGTTCGCATCAGGACAGCGGTAGTCGTTCTGACTGTTATTTTGTCGCCTGGCAGTAACTTGAAGAGAAGACAAGTGAACGTTGACACACATATTAAACGTAGTTGGGTCTAATGTCAGTACGTAATGTGACGTCGTCCGTGGACTTACTGTTCCTTGGAATGCGTAGGCTTCTTCTTGACTTTGAATTCTTGTATGCAGAGGGCCGTGGCTAGTGATGTAAACACGAAGATGGCGCGTGTTTGTTGTAAGAATGAACGATTATGAAATTCAGAATACATCAGTTCTTGTAGTGCTCGAGGGCGAAGGCGTGACCATAATGGGGCGTGTAGTCAATGCGTGTTGTAACCGATATGCAGTTGAGTTGTTACACTACCGCCCCACGTTCAAAAAAAACTTTGTGGATGACTAAGAAAAAAGAGCGTTGGTCGTAGGGAAGTCTTCCCTTGCATGAAGTCTAGATACATGAAGTCTAGATTCATGAAGTCCTGAGGAAAAAAACCCTGGCTTTGGACGTCCAGCCTGACGTGGAGGAACGTTCAGAAGTGCTTAACCCAAAATCTGGGTGTTAGGGGAAAACTGCTCAGGACCCGCCTGTGTAATAATCTTCGAAAAATCCAGAGTAA
The DNA here is from genome assembly GCA_002313205.1 of Laupala kohalensis. Classification (NCBI taxonomy): domain Eukaryota; kingdom Metazoa; phylum Arthropoda; class Insecta; order Orthoptera; family Trigonidiidae; genus Laupala; species Laupala kohalensis. Next base: position 118,888 of record NNCF01126005.1, read on the forward strand.
TAATCTTCGTGAAATCGTCAGAAGAGAGATGTTCTGGTAGCGCTGGGTCTAGAAGAGGAGCCAGAAGCTGGGGATGCTGCGACTGGGAGGTGAAGATGCTGCGACTGGGGATGTGTTGGACCAAGGTGCCGAGCCTGAGGGAGGCTGGGTTGGACCAAGGTGCGAGGAGAGGAGATCTCCGCGAGATGTGCATCTTGTCGCAGAATCTGTGCGTCTCCGACAGTTTGTGAGAGAAGAAAATCGAAGCGTTAGTTTTGCGAGTTTGCGAGTTGTCGCCATACGAGGAAAGTGGAGAAGTTGGAAATGAACATGCTTCCGCTTCGATAAGTATGGTTGTTTCAACTCAAATGCTCTTCCATAGATCATTGCGTGTACAATTTCTCTATAATGGTTGAGGATTCTGCTGATTCACTCATAATTATAAAAGTTTAACAGAGGTCGCATCCGATATTTGCTTTGCTTGGTTTTATTTTGATAGCACTGGTTGAATTAATGTGAGTAGAGACAGCTGGTTTCACAAGTAGGATCTCAGTGTCGGTACGTACAGTAATTGCCACCGTCATAAAAATATATCCACATTTATTTTGAAATGGTGGTGGTGGATTTAAGCGCGCGTTACATATACATTTATGATACAATGAACCAGAGTGACCTGTGGTGAATCGTTGAACTGGCAGTTTTTCAGGTCAGTCATCTGGTGAAAGAAGAGAAAAAAATCATTAGTATAGTCAACCGTGGATGTTATAAATATCTTCTCCTTTTGTTGGGAGAATTGTACATCCGGTTTGCGCGTTGTGGCAGTGAATTGACGTTTATGCGCCGTATGCGCAAAAGAATGCTAGTCTTCCATCCGTGTGAAAGTTGTGCTTGCGAAGGAGTGCGGCGAGTTCCTTATGGAAATCCTCTTGTTGAGACTTGTCATGAATTGATTTCGGAAACGTCGTGGGTTGTGTGACCTTGAATCGATCTACATTTTCCCTGTGTGGTTTCTCAGTTGTGACAACTTGTCGCGTTTTGGAAGGTAAAGATGCGGTCGAATGACGTTGAAACGCGGTCTTGCAGTTCGGTGGGACTGAGTTTCCCACCTTGGGTGCCTTTAAAAGTTTCGGTTTTGGTGCAATCGATTTAACTGATCCGCAAGACAGTGCAGTCGTCGATTCTTTAAGAATCGATTTCAATGGGGTAGAAGACCGTGGTGCGTTGTTTACATTTAAATTACCGCAGTGGGCCTTGGCTACCGGTTTATTTACAATTCTCTTGGGCGAATTTTTAAGCTTGCAATTGCAGTGTCTAGCTGACGCGCCGAACTTTAAGTGATAATAGCATATGTTGCTTGGAGTGGGTCTCCGTTGGCGGACAGGTTGAATACCGATGCTGGCAGCTACCGCGTGCTTGGGTTTAAAGTCGCATGGTGCGACGCATTTCTTCGCACGAATTCCGAAAGTGGAGTGGAAATAACAAGGTTTGGATTGTGCTCCGGTTGTTGTGGGTGCAGTTGAGTTGTTTCGTGCGTCTCGCCGGGAAAGCGTTGCTTTGAGTTGTGCTACTTCCTTAGTGAGGATATTCAGAGTCCGAAGAATGTGTTGGAGCACTGGGTCTTCGGAAGTTGGCATGTTTGCGTTTGCGTCGGTGGCAGTGTCAGTGACAGTTGCTTTGTCAGTTGTGCTTGTAAAATTGGTGGTTTCTGTCGCCTTGTCTGTAGTCACAACAACATGAGTAGCGTCCACTGTACATGAAGTGGGGAGAATCGAGTCGTTAGTTGCGGTCTGCAAATTCCCCGTATCTTGGTTTATTAAGAATCCTTTAAGCCGGTCATAGGAATCGACGTCGTTTGGCATCAAACGTTCTGGAGTGATAGCTTCGATTACATGTTGTTGCAAGCATGAAAGAACCGTCGCGTGCCTCAAGCGCTGAGAATTTACTCCGCTTCTATTGAGCAATGCCTCGGCGAACACAAACCACTTCCTCGGGAGCTTCTCCCAAAATTTGGGGAGGGGTATACTCGAGGTCGCATACATAATGGCGAAGTAGCAAGTTAATCAGTGATTAGTAAGACTACGTTACGTGGCCAAAATGTAGTTATTTATTTATGTGGGGTTATTTGTGTAGGTGGAAGATGGTCTTGCTGACTCCAAAAGACAAGATCTTCCGCCTTGTAACCACATAAATAAATGTTTATAATGCAGGTTGTTTAAATAAGGTTTTATTTCTCTTACGTAAACCTGAGTGAGAGTCTCACGTATTGGTGGAGACGTAGTGTCCAGCAGTTATGGTCCTGAAGAACTGGGCGTGGAGAGCTTGGCGTCGAGTGAATCTTGGAATCCGGGACCCACTGGGAAAGGCAGAGTGGCGTCGAGTGTTTCTCCAGGAAGCAGGATTTCAGATCGTGACTTCAGCGTTTCTTCAGGTCCACGATTGAGTAGGTGTCTTCGTTTCCAACGAAGGCTTGAATTTCCCGTGCGGATTCCAAGTCGTGGAAGGCGCGCGCCGGGAAGTCTCGTCGAGATGGAAGTTCGGAATATCTCGGCGAAGTGGAGCTTATTTGTGGCAATAGCTCGGAACTGTATGAAGCGTATTGGCAGCTAGTAGTGATATGACCGAAAGTAGTGAGCTCGTCAAAATGTCTTTGAGCAGCGAAAATACTTGGACGGTCAAATCGTATCAGCGAGCGTGTTCGCATCAGGACAGCGGTAGTCGTTCTGACTGTTATTTTGTCGCCTGGCAGTAACTTGAAGAGAAGACAAGTGAACGTTGACACACATATTAAACGTAGTTGGGTCTAATGTCAGTACGTAATGTGACGTCATCCGTGGACTTACTGTTCCTTGGAATGCGTAGGCTTCTTCTTGACTTTGAATTCTTGTATGCAGAGGGCCGTGGCTAGTGATGTAAACACGAAGATGGCGCGTGTTTGTTGTAAGAATGAACGATTATGAAATTCAGAATACATCAGTTCTTGTAGTGCTCGAGGGCGAAGGCGTGACCATAATGGGGCGTGTAGTCAATGCGTGTTGTAACCGAAATGCACTTGAGTTGTTACATATATATTTACTTTCAAACACGGAAATGCTATCTTAATTGGTTTGTGAGATAATATAATTTATAATAGCTATCAAAAATGTAATATGTCGTGACATTAGCGCCAACGATAAAAATTTCAACCCATTTGCAACCATTGAAGACCAAATATCGGAAAATCCATATAATTGTTTTTCGTTATTTAAATTCAAATGTTTACGGACAGAGATCGAGATGATATCTCAATTAGTTCGTGAGATAAACACTCTCACTACATCAATGTGTGCTTTAACTGTAAATAAATAAGCATAATATTTCATCATATCGATATATAAAATTAAGATTTCGTTTTTATATTTGTTACCTATGAATGTGAAAACTAAAAGAATTACGATCTTCAGTTTCTTTCATACGATGCAAACTCAATGAACTTAAATATACGTTTGATGAACATTTGTTACATTTCTTAACACACCAAAGAAATATTAGAGAATCGACTTACTCGTATATTGCGCGAATGAAGAACATATGGAACATCTGGAAGCACACTTCCACAGATTAAAACAATACAATGTGGTAATAAATGTCCAAAAATCTACGTTCGGGGTAACCGAGTTAAATTTTTTTTGGGTACACCATAAATTCAAAAGGAAAACGACCACCGGAGGAAAGAGTATCGGCCATTAGAGACATGAAACCACCAATCACCATACGGGCTAAGAGAAGGTTTCTAGGAATGCTAAACTTTTACAGACACGTTAGCTACAAAGTAATCAACTTTTGTATAATTGCGAGCCCAGAGAAGGCAACGTCTTTGCAAAGTGTGTCATACCGTGAGTTCACTGTATAGTTAGTCAGAAGGCATGACAGTAGCAATTAGTCAAGTGACCACGTAATTAAAGATTAAATATTGCAAAGGACGACTTATTAAATGAAATGCAAAGTGAGTCAGGTAACAAAGTGAAACTCTGAAACTAGTCTCGCGCGTGGAGTAAATAGCTACGGGGTGGTAAGGAAGATAAAAAGGGATTGAACATTTTGGAGGAGAATTGAAGTAGTGCCCTCAAGAGTCACGCGAGAGGGAATATGAATTTGCTCATCATCCAGTAAGGCATCAACTGAAACTATGATCAATGTACAAAGGTGTAAAGTGTTTTGAAATTGTTATTAGGCCAAGTAAATTGTAATTAAACATCATCAGGCCCAGTGTTAAGTGTGTTATGTGCATTAAATGTATTAAGAGCGCAAAGAACGGCTGAGACCAATACCAGAAGGCCGTGGTGAGTAAACTCTAATAACGAGAGGACATTTTCAATGCGCAGTAAGCGTTTCAATGTGTAGTGACCTTGCAATTTGTGTAATAGGAGTTACTTTCTTTCACTTCTGTGTAAGTTTGTAGATCAACGCATAATAATGTTAATCAATAAAATGTGTTTGATGTTGTTTGAACACCAGATTGCAGTGTTTTCATTGTAGGTGGTTCACAGAGGAGCGAGTGTTCAGGTCCCTTCCCCTTTTGGTTCATTAATATAAATTTCATTTATTTTTATTCCAATTTTTTAAATGAGACAATTAATTAATTAATTAGCTTAATTAATTAATTTAACTAGAATTATAATTCAGTAAGTCTTAATATGATGGCTAGCAACAAGGCCCTTGGGCCAGATGAGATACCGGCCGAACTTTGGAAGAAGACTGGTGACAGCGGGTTCATATTCCTCACGGGCCTATTTAATAAAGTCGCTTATGATGGTATACCCGATCTAATGAAACACAGTTTCTTGGTCCCCTTTTATAAAAAAGGGAGACATAAGACTATGTGGCAATCACTGCGTCATCAAGCTGATGTCGCATACACTTAAGATATGGGAACGTGTAGTGAGCCGCAGCCTCCTTCAGTTGACTAATGTGACCGAAAACCAATGCGGATTTGTTAGTGAAAAGTCTACAACAGATGCCATACACACTGTACGTATCCTTACGGAAAAGTACAGAGACAATAAACAAGACCTGCACATGGTGTTTATAGACCTCGAGAAGGCGTTTGATCTTCTCCCAAAGTCACTCATATGGCTAGCTCTGCGTGCGCAGAACGTACCAGAGTCCTACATAAGGATGATCGCAGATATGTATGAAGGTGCTACGACAAGAGTCAGATGTCCTGCTGGAATCACTGAGGATTTTGAGGTAAAGGAGGGTGTCCACCAGGGCTCTGCTCTTATCCCCGTTTTATTTAATCTGGTACTAAAATACTTGACAGCTGAGGAACAGTTACCTACTTCTTGGAGTATTCTGTATGCAGATGATTTGGTACTCATAAGCGAGGATCACGTGGAACTGCAAAGAACGCTGGAGAGTGGTCTTGGAAAGCTCAGGTCTTAGAATTAGCTGAACAAAACCAGAGTATATGCACTGCAACTTCTCGGAAAATCGTAGAAAATACACCATATATCTTCACCACTCACCACTGTTGATAACTTTAAATACCTTGGTAGCGTCCTGTCCAGTGACGGCTCTATTGACACTGACATCACAAACCGGACAAACACAGGATGGCAGAAGTGGAGATCTTTAAACTGGAGTGCTGTGTGATCAGAGAATGCCAGTAGGACTGAAAGGAAAGGTATATAAATCTGCAGTCCGCCCTGCTCTGACCTATGGATCTGAATGTCGCCCGCTGAAGAAGACACAAACACATAGCCTACACGCAGCTGAAATGAGGATGCTTCGTTGGTCCGCTGGCGTGACGCTACTTGACAAAATCCCCAACAATCTGATAAGAGGCACGTTCAAAGTTAAGCCTATTCCGGAAAAGCTGACTGAAAAGCGGCTACAATGGTACGGTCATGTAATGCGGAGGTCAGAAGACCATATGACGAGGAAAGTGTTACAACTTGTGTCAGCACCGAGAAGTTGCGGCCGAGCCCGCCAAACATGGATGACCGCTCTGAAGAGTGACAAGGAGAGCCGACACCAAAAAGAAATGGGAAAAGGACGGCCAGTGTGTGTATAAAAAAGAAGAAACGGTCTTTACGTTAAAATATAATACGGGTACTATGTTCAAAAGAATATATTTTTATCTAAACAACAATATATTCGTATTTTAGAAGGATTCTTTTTCACGGTGGGAATGCTATTAGAGACATATTCTACGCCTGCTGAATGATAAACAAAATTTGTCATGTATTCAATGATGTTAAGGGCTCTAATGACCTTGCTGTTGACGAGTCCTAAAACCCCACAAAAATCAACGATGCTGCTATGCACGTAAAGTCGTAACGCGTTGTGAGACAATACGTGGGTTGTAAGGATCTGTAACCTAGGTGACGTTGCCTTAGGAGCATAAAATTTGAAAGTGGTGCGGGACGAAAGGCATAAAATGGCGGCACGAATGAGAAGTGTCAACTAGTCAGCAGACTCGTCGGCGTTACTTTAGTTTTAGGTACTCTAGTAAACAAGAGAGCTGCCGCAAACTCAGAAACAGTTGAACGTCTGAAGCTGAGCAGTATCAAGTGTGTCGGGCCTCGGATTAAACGAATTTTTGTTGTTGTTGAATATAAATTGTCCTATCCTGTGAGATAATGAGTTCTCATTACATTATTATATGTTGTGCATCGTATAAAGCAATTTCAAGGCATTCTTAATCTAAACAATGAAAAACCAACCTGGCGAAGCAATTTAACATCCAATCATATTTCTTACTTCGACAATGAGGTGTATTATTTCTTGAGCATTCCTTAATTCATTCTGATTCATTGTTCGGCAGAGAAAGGAGCTGAGAGGTGTGGTGACTGTGTAGGATTCCAGATCGTGTGAATAGATGGTGTTATGTTTGTAAACAAAAACAATATTTTAAACATACTTAATATTTCAGTTCCTGTTCTTTCTTTGTGTGTGAAAAGATTCATTCTTATTGATACCACAGAGCTAGTTTTAGAATATTTTTTCCAAAAACATTTCTATAAATTATTGTCAAAAACCAATTAGAAACAGCATGACCACGTAATTTACAATGGTATTTTTACAAATATATTTTAAACACGTTTAAATTACTTTGTCTACAGTTAATAATGACAGGGCATATGAAGATATCGACTTCCAGCAGATCAGAAGAAACGTGGAATGTATTAGTAAAGAATGTTCCTGCAACGCAAAGATTTATTGTTGAAAGCTTTTGTAGCAAACGGGCTACGATGCGAGGGCCACGGCAGCGGGTTGTATCGTTTTCTTACTATGGACCTCCCGACCACAAGAGGAATTATCTACTTGTAAGTTGGTAAACTCCTTCTTTGGACTCTAATTGACACGCCACGTCTTTTTTAAATATCAAAATTGTTATTCAGAATGAATGGAACTAACATTACAATAGGTCTCTCCATTCATCTCTCGCTTAGAACAATAGAAACGGGGTTGCAACATAATTAAGTTCCACTCTCATGTTATTGATTCACCCTTCGTTAAATTTATGTAACTCTTATTGAAAAATGCGGTGTCTTTCTTTATCCCTCCTGTAGTGGATAGAGTTCAGGGAATGACATATATACCCACATTTTGTATTTAGATACAATGATTATGCGTTTCGAGGAAGGCACGTATTTCTGAAAATTAGTACCCAAAATCTGCATAAAAATGACTGTCTCAAATATTTCCCATTAGATTACACTTATGGCAGCTCTAATTTTACCAAATTTTCTGTTTTCGTGGGTTAAATTGTATTTGTATTAAATGTGAGCGCCGTTCCCTAGTGCACTATCTTACTTGATCACTTTGAAAAAATAACAGTCACATATTTATGGAAATAAAAGCTCATACATATGGTGACAAGTATTCTAAATCAGCTTTAACAACTATTCTTCCCTTCTCACTCGCATTAATGTACTCGAAATCGTTTTATCTAACAATTAGCCGACTTCTCCACTTCGAAGGCCAGTTTTGTTGACATGATTCAGCATTAAAATTTAGAGTGACCAAATATAGAATTTTACGTACAAAAACAGTTACGATATCTTAATTAGTTCACGAGATATAGAAAAACACTTCAAAAGACATTTCACCTAAAATCCCTCCGTTCGATTAAAAATGTCGAAATATACTTTCTCAGTAAGCCTCTAAAATACAAAAGCATAATTTCTTTACAATTATAAATTCCAGTATCCGATAGTTTCTGTTTGCATAGATGATCAATGTTTCGAAAGACCCAACATACACGGTTAAAACGATCGTGCAGGTAACGGGTTACAAAACACCTGGAGCGGGCATTCAACCTCTGCCTACAGGTGTCTCTTGTGCCTGCGCAGTTCTGCAAAATCGAGGTTGCCGCTTAAAAGAAATATATTTCGTCAGTGCCCTCGGAGCCACCGAGGCGACAGAGCGCAGCTAGTCCGCAAAGAATAGTCGAAGAGATTAGTTTCCACTGCTACTAACAGGGAGCGTCACGAACCCAACTATTGAAAATCGTAGCTCATACAGATTCACTCTTCGGAGCTTATTTTCGTTGCTCATTGATACAGATTCGCTCTCATACAGATTCATTTTTAGAGCTCACTTGCATTTTTCGTTACTCACTCAGAGAGATTTTTTTGGCAGTGCGTAGAGGTGCGCACTCACATAGATTTTTACGCGCTCAGACAATGTTTCATTACTGCTCAGAGTTTATTTTCTAATACCTCGAATTCTTGAGTGATTTGATCTGATCGAGCATCAATATTTTTGTCATTTGGTGTGCGAGACTTAATAGTTGACATTGAGAAGATAAAACCACACATAAAATATTTCGAGTGGTTAGTCGAACGGGCCGTGCAGATGCTGACGCTGTGTTCGGGGGAGCCGATCACACAAAAAACGAGGACGGTGACCTTTGGGGTTGTCGCTCGACGCCATCCGCAGGTGCCTGAGAATTGGAGCCGTGCTGACGTCTGAGAGGGCACTACTTTACGACCTGTAGTCGTCTGTCATCTAGTGAGGTATGGGGCGATGGGTGGTGAATGTTTAAGCCAACCTCGCACTGCGCTGGCGCATTATTAAGTACTGGGCATTATTTACCNTATTATTTACCTAGAGAGCCAGAACTTTGAACTGTATTTGTGTCATGAATGAACTTTGTCGCTCGTAAAAGATGCCATGTAAATTCGGTGAATAACAGCTAGTACGAAGAAGATCAATTAAACTGTTAATGAGAGAACTAGAATTAAAATCAGTGTTTTGCTTCGTTTATAAGAAAAGTATGTGTAATTGTGGCTTAGATTAGATGGGAGTTAAAAACAGTGAATGATTTTTGTGATGATAAAAGCAGATAATATTGCTAATTAGTAAATGTCAAGGTTAAAGCCAGTGATGTCCATTTGTGTCTTTTTGGTGGGAATGTGTAATTTAGTGTGTCTTTTTGGTGGGAAT
>NNCF01126005.1:128599-159620 GCA_002313205.1 Laupala kohalensis
ATATATATATATATATACATACATAAAGCACGAGATACTTGTGAGGAAGGTGAGAATATGGTTTCAACCAACGATAACACTAACAGTTTATGACAGAACGTAAGATTTCGAAATGTATTTACGACAAATTGGGAAAATAGAGGGTGAGCAATGTCAACGTGGAAACAATGAGGTAACGCCAGAACATATACTATGGGTCTGCCCAATATATGGCTATGAGTAAGGATGATACCTAACAATTCAGGAAGTTAAGCTTATTGCATACACGAGATAGTACCACGTTAATAGAGACAGAGAAGAAATATGACTTGTTTGAAGAATATATTAATACATTAAGAGAAATACGGCAATAGGAAACATCACATAAAATTTGAAAAGAACAAGAGGTGGAAGAGAAGGATTGCGGAGATACTTGATGAGCGCACACCTCGTTGGAAGGAGGGACAATACGATAAAGTGGCAATGTGCAATGACATGAAGGAAAGAAGATAGATAGCAGAGAGACTTGTATTGCACTTGCTACTGAGACAGTAGTCGAAAGAAAAGATAAAAGTCACTCCCGAAACGGGTGGTATCTGTGCTTCGTCTTTCGCGCTGGGATACCCTTCGAGACGGGAGGCATGTAAATTTCTCTAAAATCAAGCATAAATATTACACCTCGAGATGTCATAGAAAGTCTGAGGTGTACTTACTGAATAATGTCCACTCTGGATGCTAGGGTTAAAAAATCACCCACATCCGAAGACCCCTTTTCCACCATTTTTATTTGAAAGGTGTTTCAGATACTCGAAAACTGTTCAAGTTGGGTTGTATGTGTTTAAGGTACTACGCTCAAGTGTTCCATCTCCACTTGTCATATCCTCCTACAAACCACCTATTTAAATAATTCACCCCTTTATGAAATTTCGTGTTCTACGTGGTGAAATCCATTAGCTTGGGACAAAATAAATTTCATTCGGTGTCATAAGACATTAGCTGTCCGTTCGCATAAAAATGTTTCATCCTTCCATCTAACCACCTCCATTGCGGGGGTGCACACACTCATCCTCTAAATAACTTCTGTAAATGTTCGCAATTATATGTTTTACATGAGAAAGATGAGTACTTGTTAGGTGTATTCGCATACCGAAATGCATGTTTATCATTCAAATAGAAATCCTTATTTCACGCAAAAAACTAACAAACTAGAAAACCATCATAACTCAACTTTAAGTTCAACTATCGGTACCTATGGAACGTGTGGGAGTGGCATCTCGACTCCCACGCTGCAATAAGTGCACAACCTTTCTTTATTAATTGTTTAAAATGCAGATCCTTCTTGCCATGAATATAGAGGTCGAAACCCCGTCAGAGAATAGTACATCATTCCTCTATTTCCACGAATGTGTTAGAATTGAGGAATGCATTGGGTTTCATCTAACGGGAACAGTAAGACCTGATTGTTGGTATGGGTGAATGACCGACCTACCTTTACCTTTTAGGGTTATATTTTCCCTATTTTAATGCCAGAAAAGATATGGATTTCGCATAAATCAATGCATAAATAACTACCTTTCTAAATCTATAATCAACATTTATTTATGGCATAATTACACATGTAACGTATGTTTAGGGTGTCAAAGCCAACGCGCAGTCCATTCTGCTGTTCTACACCAATTGGACAATGCGACTTTACCATGAGTTACAAGAAAACGATACTTTGTGGACGCAACTCCAACGTTTAGAAGATGAATTTGCGCATCTTGACCTCTGCAACGTTAACTCTTTACCTGTCCTCGGAGATGTGGAAGGTTTGTGTTAGAACAATTTATGACTGAGATCTTATAAATAATGGTGAAAAATGTTCACTCACATTGTGTTTAATTTATTAAAATTTCGTCCTTAACTATTTTGAAATCTTGAGTGATTTACTTTTGTGCCGTGCGTAAGCGGCTATCAGCAATCATGCTTACGTTGCAAAGGTTCAATGCAGCAATTCTGCAGGTATGTCGATCACATGCATAATTGAATTTCGCAGAATCGTATAAGATCACGGCTAGGTGAACCATGTATGTGAGTCACTATTAGTGGTGATGAGACATAGTATAATTAAGTATATCAATTTTGAATTATGCACGTCATAAAAAGGCATATCCGAAAAATTAACGTTATTTCCAGAATTGCGAAGCTTCCCTCACACAATTAAATCAGGTTTCCAGAATTTGCTGTTGAGGGTTGAGTGTAACTGACATACTAGGGATAAAAATATTTTTTGTATACACGGTAGAACACTTCTTAACCGGTCTTGGATCAACCGGTTCTGGGATTAACCAACCTATTCCGTAGAACAGTTTTTTCCCTCTCTCTAGCGTATAACAGCTAGCAGGTAGTGACTCAAACATTGATTGTTTGACAGGTCTTTGTTGGAAAGCTCCTTTGTTTGACAGGCCTTTGCTGAAAAGTAAAACGGGGTGACGCGACGTTAGGTATGGAATGTTGAGAGGTGCAGAACGAGGGAGGGGGAGGAATTTGGATTCTAAGCTAAGTTGGACCAGCCACATAGACAAAGTAAGAAACAATATGAGTAAAGTTATCTTCATGATTAGAAACTGAAGATATACTGTTAGATTAGCAGTACTGAGGGTATTTTCTTTTGCTTAAGTCATTTGTTAGTCATTTATATTATGGAACTTAACAATAGGGGAATCAAAATTACAGTTCAAAATTGTTCAGATTGCAAAAAACGGCTGAACGGTTAAGCGCAATCGCAGAGATAGTTTTAAGCTAATACAAGTCATGACTCTGCGTGGCTTATTTATTTTTCAATGCTTTATGTATATAAAGGAAAACTATTATATCTACACTGAACATGGCATGAGCCATGAGTACAATGCAAGGGAAAACAACGTAATGACATGGTACTGCAACTATGCCAAGATTCAAAGGAACTTAGAGTTTACATCCATTAAACCTTTTAATACCAATCAAAATTCAGACTGAGTATAGATATGTTCAAAAGAACAATTAAGTAATTTCTTCTTGATGATCCCTTGTATAATATAGATGAATTTTATAATAAAGTTACCAATTTTATGTCAAATTGTGAAGTAGATGGTTGATTAGTATTTTTATGTGATGCGTATGTTTAATGTTAATGATACCCCTATAACTTAACACTTTATCAACTGTCAATCAAATCTCGCATAGAACCTATTTTATATATGTTATAAGGTAAATCTTTCTATTTTTTCCATTAATTCTCTTCTATTACGTATATGTCAACTTCTAATTTTTTCATACTCTTTATCGCCATAAAAAAATCGTCCCAAATCCATTTCTTGTCACACACTCTCCTTCTTTCCAATCTCACATAAATAACGCTTAAAGTTTCCATGTCCGGTTAAAAACTTGGAACAAACCATTTTTTATCATCCTATCCCCTTATGTTTTCAAAAGTTGCTCGTGGGTTTTCAATCTTTTACCTTTCGAAACCTTTACCTTTCTTTGGGTTTAAATCAACATTTCCTCATATATTTGTACCATTTTTCTCCATCACATTAATAATTGATATTGTACTTATTTTATTTTCCGTATTCCTGATTATCTATTCTCCTACCACTAATCACCATACTTTAACTATAACGCTTGTAGGATGCCATCGTTTTTATGTGTTCCATTGTCAATGTATGTTATAAATAGACCAATGGACCTAGTCAACGCAACCATCAAAAGGCAATGTTACGAAAAAGTATTAGCAACTGCAGAAAAATATTTTTCTTCTTGCATTTACGTCGCATTCCATATCACTCAACAACTCATTCACGATTCCACCGAGACGATACGCTGCCTCTGGATGAGCACATATCCAGATTTCCGCATCACTGCTCTCAAAAAGAATATTGTATCTTCTCCGTCTGTACACACCTCCAGGAGACCATGTTCAATAGCCTCACAAAAACTTACAATATTACAAAGGTTCTTTCAGAGACTACTGTGCACGCAATTATAACAACACTCATTTTATTGACCCTCATTTTGATACGAGACATGCGCTGCGAGTTTCATGAAACGCGCAAAAATTGTTTCATTGAAAAGTGTTATGCAACGCGTCTTTTGTGTTAGAGTTCAGTGAGTGATGACGAGTTTATTTAAGTCAGTAATAGTGTGATTTATTAGTATAATAACTAAAAGAATTGTTTTGTTACAAAAGTGTAGGATCATGTTGAATTTGTTCATACTATAATTAATGAAACATGGTTAACCGGTGGTCATTGGTCACTTGATTGTACTCGATAAAGTTTTTGTGATTCACAGAAAAATAGAGGCACTATTAAAAAAAAATTATAATTATTTTATAAGAAATATGGTTTCATTAATATTAGTAACCTATTTACTCGTTCAAAATTGAACACAAAATTTAGATTTACATTTCCGCGTTTCGTCGTTTACTGAAATAACTTATGTAACATGTATATCATTCACATTGTTCATATCTGTTCAGCAAGGTTTTGTTTATTCATAGTTATTATTCCTGTCGGGAATAGTTACTTCAAATTTCCTAAATTGGCCAACTGTAATCTTCTGCAATTGAGAAATAAAAAAGGAACTAATAGTTACAGGAGTAGTAAACAACGCATATCTATGTACTAGTAGATGGGGCATTGAACCTGATAAATGTGACCATTATAATGTTCTGTTAAAAAATATTTTGCATTTCGCCGTCAGCTTCTACCGAGCGACCAATAGAACGCTGACGTAGTGAAAAATGTTTCTTTCTTTGTGCATTTTGTATCGTCGCGTTGGTTGCAATAGAAATTCTTTAACTATTGAATTGAGGTCATGACCACCGTTGATTGAAAATTTTAAATCAGTGTTATGGTCTTGTATCAAAAGTAATATCAACATATTAGGGAACAATATTTAAAATAATGGATGAAAATTGATATATTGTGAATAATCAAACTCGTCAGAAATAACAAATGCGTAACAAGAAACCCATGTAAACATATTAAATTCTGTATATTAATTTTATTTGTAAAACAAAATGTTGTATAAAAGTTGTACAAAATCAACGCAAAAGAATAGAGGCAAAATATTTCACCAACATCATGTGATATGTATATTTAAGGCACTTACAACCGTTTTGCCTATATTAAAATAGAGAAAAGATAATTAAAAATCATCCGCAAGAAAACAATCGTATTTACAATGAAAAACTACCTCCTTGCGTACTGTCCATCAGTATACTTTACGGTTGCGATGAGAAAAAGACGCGTAGTTTCATAGACTTTGCTGTATGGTAAGGTCTCAGCCAAATTGAGTTCTATTTAATTCAAAAATATGTTTTCTAGCAAAAATAATTTAACTTAACTTCACAGGTCAATTCTGCTCTACTTTTCCGGTCATTTTTCTACTGTGAAAAATAGTTATCAACGCTTTGAATGCTCAATTTGAATAAATTATGCTCATTGAATCGAAAAGCTTTTCATATATAAAATATAATTTTTTTGCTTTAAAAATAAATTTGAGAATCCGCGATTTTCTGCTCTGAGAAGATAGCTTCTATCCTTGAATATGAGGGTGATATGTGAGACAAATTACGCTTAACGTTTCTCCATATTCCACTTACAATATTTCATAATCAATTTTATGTCTGGATTCAATGGAAGTGTCTAAATTCCGTGAACTGAATTCTAATGAAATATGAATGTTATGATGTTTCTTTAACGTTATATCACTCGTGTAGTATTTTCGTAGGTCTTTTGAAGAATTCTTGGCGTTTTATATCATTGGGAGACCCTTTGGTGGAAGTGTTCGTGAGTCGAGACTTGGACTCGCGTCCATCGTTGCGAGAGAAGGCCGCGGTAGATGAGTGGCTGGCCTCCAACTACACTTTTCATATAATGCGTGACAACTACAAACACGGAACGTTTATTCTTGGTAAGTTGTACGTATCTGTTTCTAGTATTTTCCGAAGTTACAGGTTTTTTGAATAAACTCCGCTACTTTGGTTTCTGAAAGAGGATATTTTGTTTTGAAGGTATATGTGTTATAAATTGAATAAAAGAAGAAGTTAATTTACCCAAGTATGTGAAACTTCGATTGATTCGATCGAAAGGGGCCAAAGTTATTAATAAATCAGCGTTCGCTAAAGTGTTTTGTGTTTTTGATGTTATGTTCATTATGGAATTCTTTCAAATGGTTTATGGAAATCTGTATAAAGAATATTGGGAGAAAGAAGACATTTTGGAAGAAGGTTATGTGAAAAATCAGATGGATTCATCCAAGTTTATCGATATTTAAAAGAATACGTTAGTCCATATTTACGTTAATAAATAAATAAACAAATTTATTGTCAAAAAAGCAGTACAAACTTTGTATGACCACGTGGAGGACAATAAACTAATTTACTCTCCGAAAGCAAGCAAGAGACCGTTCAATCATTTCCGATCAAGGACCCTATTGCAGAGGCGGATTCAAAGATTTCAGCAAAAATTCTTAGATAAGATTAGATTTTAGCTGCAAGCTATAATACTAATAGAATGTCAATATGTTTGTAATTTAACGCAAAAAGTTTACATGTACAAATTATTATCGAACTACATTTTTCTGAGTATAGGGTTCAAAAATCATATGAACTGAAATAACACAAAATTCACGATTTATTATTACAATAAACATGCCCCTAGAGAACCTGTATAAGAAATCCGCCTCTACCCGAAGGAAATCCAAAGCAAAACCCGGGCCAGGATGGGGATACAGAATTGATGTACACAACCGTGCCAAAGTTGACCACACATAAAACTAAATTAATATGATCCATAAGACACAATAATCATGCAAGAAAATAGTTTTTGAAATTGTTATAAGTTATTTAAAAAGTACTATAGCAATGGCGTGATAAAGTACAAGACGGATTTAACTTTTATTAAGATCAATAAATTATTTTACAGTGTAGAAGCGCTGGTGCAGGAGGTAGTTTTTAACCGCGGATTTGAAGATATTCAATTTCATAATGTCTTTTATATTCTTGGGCAGGGAATTATATAGAACGATTCCCGAATAATGCGGTCCTTTTTGGTAAAGAGTGATTGGCACTCTAGGGCGATGAGTATTATTACTATTGCGAATATTGTGTTCGTGAACGAAACTGTTCCGTATGAAGCAAGGGTGGCACTTCAGTAATTCGGTCTTTCGATTCGGAACACGACCGTTTCATAAATATAAATGCAGGGAAGTGTTAAGATATTTAATTCCTTGAATAAAGGTTTACAAGAGTTTCGGGAGCGAGATTTACAAATTATCTGAACTAACTATCTTCTGAATTCTGAAAGTTTGAATGCTCTGACCGGAATTACCCCAGAAGGTAAGGTCGTAACGTAAATGCGAGTAAACGTTTGCAAATATACGCAACGGGAAATACGTGGACTAATTACGTTAACTAAGATTCGGAATGCGTAACACAATTTGCTTAATTGGGAATTAAGATTGTCAACGTGACAATTCCATTTGAGGTTGTCTTGAATATGGAGACCTAAGAATNTGAATATGGAGACCTAAGAATATTGTATTCGTAACAGTTTTTAATTGTGTTCCGTTTAAAGAAAGAGAAACCTGAGGTAAATATTTTGTGATACTATTGTGAAATAACATAGTCACTGTTTTGTCAGTGTTTACAATGAGACCATTTTCATGGAACCAAGTCGAAAGGTAATACAAAACTTTTCGAGCATTGGCGTGTTTACGTGGTAAATTAGTGTCATCAGCAAAAAGAACCATTTTTCAATCTGATGTGGATGATGACATGTCGTTCACATACAATAAAAAGAGTATAGGGCCGAGAATTGATCCTTGGGGTACTCCGCAAGTAAGTGGCTTTGTTTCTGAAAGACAACGCTGAAGTGTTTTTTTTAGTATAGGATATTTCGACCTGTTGCTATCTATCTTTTAAATAAGAAATTAGCCATTGATGTGGAAATTCACGAATACCTAAAGAATGCAATTTAGAAAGGAGGATTTTGTGATCGATGACATCGAATGCTTTGGATGAGTCAGGAAAAATACCCTGAAGATTTTCTCCACGGTCAAGAGATATGGTAACATCGTTTAAGAAAGAAAATATGGCGCTGGTATTGGAAAAGGATTTCCTAAAACCGTGTTGATCGTCAGAGAGAATGTTATATTTTGATAAAAAATCTAGAAGACGCTTTTAGAACAATTTTTCTAAAAATTTTGAGAAAGTGGGTAGTAGAGATATTGGTCGGTAATGTCCAATATTAAGTTCGTTTTCTTTATTGTGTAAAGGTTTCACTTTAGCTCTCTTAAATATGATGGGAAACACCTTTTCCGATAAAGAACTATTAAAAATATTTAGGAGTGGATTTAATATAGCGTGGGACGAAAAGTTAACAATAAACTCGGGTATGTCATCTATGTCTGTAGATTTTTTAAAAAATGAGGTGATGATTCTCATGACTTCACTGGCTTTGGTTAGGAAGTGAACATAGAATTGGGTACGTGGATGGATATAATTGGAGGACATTGATTTGGATATATTGAGTTCGTTATTTTACCTACTTCTGAGATGTAAGAATTAAACAAATTTGAGATGTCTTGAGGATTTGATACGATTTTGCCATCGTTTAGTAGAGAAGTATTTTCTTCGCGATTTTCAGAAGTTGACGTGTAATTTTTGACAATATTCCACATGACTTTCATCCGGTTGTTCGATTTTAGTACCTGCCCGTCGTTTTCCATAACCTTAGCTGCAAGGACTACTTTTCGAAGCATGTTTTTATATTTACGGAAATAAACATGGATTTCGAGTAGTTTGTTATAGAGTTTTGAAAGATAATACAAAGGGTGTTCGTATTTTGAAGAAATTCTTATCCCTTGGGTGATCCATCTATTGTATTTCTTTGTGTTAATTAACTTGCGTTTTATGGGAAAGCTAGAGTTGTAATGTTCTAGGAATATTGAGATAAATACATTGAATTTGTCGTCGGTGTTTTGGCAATTGTAAACAATTTTCCATGTTTCTTCACGCAAATAATTTAAAAATATGGATTGATTTCTGTCATTTAAGTCTCTTAAAAACCTTTAAAGAATTTTAATAGGTTTTAGTTTATCATTAATAGTCCATACTTGAGCACGGTGATCGCTGAATCAGGCGATAAACATTCAGAGAGGTACGAGATTCCATTATTGATGATAATTTGATCTAGCAGTGTTTGAGATGTACCGGATTGGCGAGTGGGGTCGTGGGCGACAAACCAATCAATACATACCGGACATAACTTACCGCGAAGGGGCTTAGAAATGATCAAAACTGAGTCTATAAATGGCAGAAACAATAAAGGGACATGGCAATTTACCTGAAATGAATAGGAATGTAACCGATGGAATATGCTCTTTGAGACAATAACAGGAGACGCCTGAATATATATTATGGGAATATGATATATACGGCCCAGTTTGAGGACAATTTTTTAACTGATATGACTGATATCATTAAACGTAAGAAGCAAATTACTAGATACAAAAGCGAGTTTTCAAGCTTTTTTTCACATTATGTGGACCAAATAGGAACAATAAAGGCAGCGATACATGAAACAATACACGACACCTACGACACATGAACAACACTTGAAAAAGCGGCAAATATGCAGGACTAAACGGAAGGAGATGAAGGAAAGAATCTAGAGGAAAACAGAGATCACAGAGTTAGTATGTTGCAAACGGAGATGTCATTAATGGTTGTTGAATTTTGGGAAGTTATATTGCGTATTGTTAAAGTTGTTGAGAATAAAGCTAATTGAAACTGAATTGTTGTCTTTTAATGAGCAACCTAACTTTTAAGTAATTTACACCACCAATTATATTACATGAAATTACAAACACTAGCTCAGCGCGTGTGGTCTGCATCTAATTTTTTATATTCAAGGTGTCCCCGCAGGGGGCTCAGTTTCGACTGAGTATGGGTTTGGCGACCCCACGGCTCCGAGCTGGGAACTGGTACTGCGCCACCAGTCCTCGGACACCGTAAGCTGTGGGCATGCTTCAGCGACCACCATTGGCGCGATGGTGGAAAGTGCATGTTTTAAAGGGCGGAGATTTTACCTTTATTGGCCGGGTCGCGAGGAAGGATTAAACCTCTATAAAAAACCCTCAACCTCAAGGTGTGTTACACGCCGATGCGGTAAATGGGTGTTGAGGACAAACACTCGCTAGCGGACAATCTCTGGGGCAACTGCCGCACCTCAGTTGAACAAGGATTAGTGGCGTGATGACTGATTCTGCAACTCCCCTGCCTTGCGGAATGAGTGTACCGCAAGGTAAGTATTCCACCCAAACGTCTTCGAAGCGACCGAGTGTTCACAGTCCTCCCGCTTCAGAAACGAAAACGGATCAGGAACGGAACATTTCTCACCATAATGTTTTCTTCGTAATGACACGTTAATCATGTTACGTCGAATGGCGTAAGGTTACCTGGCGGTGAGGTTCACCGCAATCTAAGAGATTTCTATGTAATGACACGTGTAAACGGGACACTTGAAAAAGTATCCCCTTTCTACAATTACAAAGGTTTGCAGGGTTCTGTTGAAACACTGAAATCTTTTAAGAGGCTACGTAATAGGTCAATGCCGTTGGAAACAAAAACCAACAAGCAAGCGTTAGCACTTTTAAAATGTACTTTGTTGGGATAGTTCCCTGTAAAGTGCGATCTTCATGCTGGGCTTAATCGCAGAAAGGGAGTGGGGACGTTATGGAAATGTCAACAGACGAACTTAATGCAGAATGGGAGGCTGACCACGTGGTTGAGGTCAGTCAAATCGTAAGGAAGATAAATGGTGTTCCGCAGAAGACCAGTTCGTTCATCGTGACATTTGACTGTCTTCAGCTACCTAAAGGTCTCAATGCCGGATGGCTGAGCCTGCTAGTGCGTCCATTTATTCCAAATCCTCTTTGCTGTTTTAAGTGTCAGAGGTTTGGACACAAGACAACATCGTTTACGGACCAGGATACATGCGGGAAGTCCGGAAAGAAGGGACACGAACCCGACGTCTCGTGCCCGGAGCATGCAAAGTGCATTAGTTGCACAGACAGTCACCCGGTGTGGAACAGGGAGTGTGTCACCTTTTTGGAAGAAAATAAAGTATAGGAGATTAAGACAACGAAGAAGATCCCGTACAGTGAAGCGCGGAAGCAATACAGGGATTTACACCCTGTATATTCTACCAGTTACGCCACCGCACCCAAGTAATGAAAACTGTATCCGTTCAAGCCGATTTCACTGACGTGTCTACGACAACGTCGTACACATGCCAGTGCAAATGTGTAAAGAAAGATGTTTCAGTCATTCCCATTAAACCTAAAACTCTACCAACACCGGTCCATCTACAAAGAAACTGTCGAAACGTACAAAGGTAACAACGAAGACAAAGACAAAGCAGGGTTCTAGGGCTAAACCCCTGAACATTGCAGACTTTTTAAAAACATCGTCAAAATGCCCCAAAGATGTAAATAGAACGTCTTTGTACTCGCTTCCTCCGAGTCAGAATGAGCATTGTCCGACGGTGACGCGGAAATGCACATTCACAAACGAGACCCCGGAGGTTCAAACAGTAATGGCTTCCATACTTCAGTGGAACCTTAATTGCTATAGAACTCAACGTGATGAGTTACAACTCTTAGCGCGTCGTAACTCAACGTGATGAGTTACAACTCTTAGCGCGTCGTAATCTGATCTGTATTTGCCTGCAAGAGACACACCTTTCACCAGAACACTCATCCTCTCTGCGAGGATACAGCAGCTTCAGATATGATGACACCACGGGAGATCGAGCAAGAGGTGGAGTTGCCGTGTTTTTAAGAAACACAATCCTCTGCTCACCAATTCTCCTAAAAACTCAAATCCAAGCTATAGCAGTCAAAATTCAGAGTGTACCAGCAATGACCGTGTATTCTGTATATTTTCCTTCGACACGCGATTTCTCGGAGACTTCTGTCGGGGATTTAATTCACCAGCTCCCTCGACCATTCCTCCTCCTTGGAGATTTCAATGCTCACGGTGTATTGTGGGGCTTGTTAAGCAATTGCCTCAGGGGCAGACTACTGAGTTGTTTCTTTGAGCGAGAAGATTTATGCCTAATGAACACCGGAGAGATGACCCACTTCGCAATGCCACAGGGTCATGGACTACTAAAGATCTGTCCATTTGCATGGTAGCGGAAGTTGCTGATATCTTTCAATGGAAGATAGAAGATGATCTGCATGGTAGCGACCATCATCCTATCAAGTTGTCCTTGCAGGAACGTGCGAATGTTCCCGAATGCAAGCCACTGAAATGAATTCTCAAAAAGGCTAATTGGACACTGTACCGTTCTCTGTCTGTCTTCAGAGAAACAGGTAGTGTCCAAGAGGGTCGACCATCTGACCCAGGTGATTCATCACGCCTCTGAAGAATCCATTCCATAAACATCTATTTTTCCGCAAAGACCTGTCCCCTGGTGGTGTTGCGTTGGGGCCGCTATGTATATATTTTTTAGCGTTGTCTTCGTCCCAACAGCGGGAGGGATAGGCCCCAGATTTAATAGAGTAACTCGCTTGGCAGAGAGGTTTTTTAATGGATTCTCTATTCAGATTTTGACATTTGGTTAATAAAATATAGACACATATTAAAATATAACAAAGGTTTAATGAATGAAATGCAAGTCAGCCCTCATGGGCTGATGATTACACATTTACGTTACATGCCCCTATCGGAGCGAGAAATCAACATATTGAATTGACATGGCTTAAGGCCGAAAGAGACGGCTGAGTCCGTTAGAATGTTCGACCACAGAGCAGGTGCACTCCGAAGCAGATCGACAACAGAGTTGGTGCACTCCGAAGAGCCGCGGTGAGCGGCGTCTGACGCTTCTCGCCGTGCTCGTCAGGTCTCGTCACATCCTCGGGCGTTCCGTCGGTCGCGATTCCAATGAGTTCCCCAAAAGACTAGCACTAGCACCACCACTTTGGGATGGGTGGTCTTCTGCTTTAAGTAACCTCGAGGTGTGTCGCGGGGATTGGAGTGCATCTTCTCGGGAACGCAACAAACCTTGGAGGCTCCACGCGGTCATTGGAATGTATTGAAACGCTCTCCATGGTAGGAGTAATCGGGAAGGGAAAAGTTGCACACGGTCTTACGATAATTTGTAGAGGAGCATGGGCGTCGGCCCATGCATTCAGATGCATGTGGGAAAAGGGTAGGGGATATCGATGTGGTGGGAGACGCCTAAGTGCGTACCTTACGTGTGTGGTCTTAATACCCTGAGTCTAGAGAAATAGCTCTCTGCTGCGTAGAAAGAGTGATACAGAAAGGGGGAAGTCGACCCACGTGTACGTTGGGGTCTAAAATGCGGAGTTCACTATAATTGTGAATCAAATGATACACATGGGAGCAGCTTGCCATAAGGGATATTATCGTTATCGAGAATCAACACAGTTTCATGAAAGGGTTCTTAGAACGCACACGCACACGTGGCGCGCGAGACCCTGAGTCGCCAGCGGAATTCGTAACCTAAACTATCGTAAAAAAACCTTTGCATCATGTCAGCCCCGTGACAGTGGAACGACGCATGTCGGTCCGCCATTCGGGCAAGGCGAAGAGCATTGCGGAAATTTAAGGCTAGTCCATCTCACCGCATATCGGATTGCTAGAGAAAAAGCGCGTAGAACTATCAAAGAATCCAGATCCACCTCCTGAAAAGAGTTTCTAAGCACCATTAAGACAACAAGTATGGGAGTTAATCCACAAGATTTTCTCGAGTCCCAATATCTGCCCTCAATTATCAGGGTCAGGTTCTCACCAACAACAGAGAAATGGCAACAGTGATGGCTGAATACTTTGCTGACGTAACATCTACAGCATACTGTGATCCTGATTTCGGGAGAAAAAGGGAGAGCACGTCTTTTGACTTTCGTTCCACCAACTGGGAACCCTACAATTCTTCCATCCCTATGTGGGAACTTGAGTCAGCCCTAGCGACAGGCAACGACAATGCGCCTGGCCTTATTCAATTCATTATGAAATGCTGAAACAACTCAGTCTCGAGTCGAAAGAATACCCTCTGGATATCTTTAATCTTTCTTGGTTCGAGGGAGTATTCCCTACTTCCTGGAAAGAAGCAACGCTTATCCCTTTACAAAAACCAGGTAAGGTCAAAACGACCATCAGTAGTTATCGAAGAATTGCCTTGACAAGTTGCGTCGGTAAAACGCTGGAGAGAATTATCAACCGGTGTTTCGTCTGGTATCATGAATGACATAACATCCTGAGTCGATCTCAATGTGGTTTCAGGAAGTTCCATTCCACCCTGGACAACTTACTTCTCCTGGAATCAGCAATTCAATATGCTTTCGTCCGAAGACAACAAGTCGCCGGAATTTTCTTTGACATCGAGAAAGCTTATGATACTATATGGCGTCATGGCATTTTAAATCAACTCTGTTCCTGGGGATTTAGAGGACGTCTTCCTCTGATGCTACAGTTCTTTTTGGATCAGCGTTCCTTCCGCTACAGAATTGGAAGAGACACCTCGGATCTCCTTCTTCAAGAGAACAGTGATCCTCAGGGCGCAGTCTTGAGTGTGACCCTATTTGCTGTGGCCATAAACAGCATAACGTCTGCTGTAAAAAAATCCTGTTACACTATCTTTTTGTCGATGACTTTGCTATCTTTTGTTCATCACAGAGTGTCACATTTACGGAGTGACAAATCCAACTCGTCCTCAATAGATTATACCATTGGCCGAAAACGACTGGTTTTCGTTTCTCTGCTAAGAAAACACGCTGTATTCTTTTCTGTAGGAGACCAAACCTTTTGGCAGAACCTCACCTCGTTCTGTGGAACAACGTTCTAAAATTTTATCCTTCTGTAAAATTCTTAGGACTAATATTTGATAAGAGACTGAATTGGATGAACATCTGAGAGACCTAAGAGCGAGAACATTAAAGTCTCTGAATTTATTGAAGTGCCTGAGTAGCAGGGATTGCAGTGTTGATCTCTCCACTGTGCACCAGTTTTATTGAGCATTCATAAGATCTTGGGTTGATTATGGCTGCGTTGTATATACTCTGCTCGTGCAAGGTTTTTAAAGAAGTTGGATTGTGTGCACCATTCAGGAATGCGACTAGTTACGGGAGCGTACCGCATTTGTCCCATTCCGAGCTTGTATGCCGAGAGTGGCGAACCATCTCTTTACCTCCGGCGGCATCTCCTCATTCTACGACACTTTTGCCACGTGCTAACTTTACCCGACAATCTGGTGCACAACGCGGATTTTCATCCTTTATCCTCCATCTGTTTCTACAACAACACACTGAGAGCAACCAAACCTTACCGATATCGCTCCAAACAAATTAAGGAAACCTTGCATATACGCACACCCAATGTCTTAAATCAAGGTTTCAGTAAGACTCCTCCTTGGGCTTAGCAGAAACCGAAGATTAATTTTGATCTTTTGCATCATGACAAGAAGAACACTCCAGCTTCGATGTTGAGGGTGTACTTTAACCTTATCCTCGACAAACATCGGGTCCTTATCTCTGTGTTTATCGACGGGTCGAAGCAGGCTGATGGTGTCGACTGCTCCGTGGTTTTTCCCCCTGAGACCTGTGGTTACCGTCTAAACGACCTGTGCAGCGTTTACACCGCTGAGTGCTACGCCACATTGAGAGCTTTGCGATCAACAAAGTGCTGCCGCGGATCACATTTTATGATATGTTCTGATTTGCTAAGTGCCCTTCAAGCATTCCAGAATATGTATCCAACTGATAAGCTGACCCAGAACATCAAGGATGTGCTTTTCTCGCTCCAAAGTGAGGGAAAGGAAATAATATTTTGCTGGATTCCCGGACACGTGGGAATCAGAGGAAATGAGGAAGTAGACGTTTCCGCAAAGACGGTATGCCTCAAGAATCGCGTGGGTTTCTGCACGATTCCAAAACGAGATCTTCTAAATTCCATCAAGATAAAGATTCTGAGTGAATGGAACAATGATTGGTTGGCTGTTGAAGGGAATAAGCTCCGACTTATCAAATCTTCTGTAAAGTCATGGAGCAGTTCCTGTAGGCCAGCCCGGCGCGACGAGGTCCTGCTGACCCGCCTGCGCATAGGACATTGTCCTCTCACTCATAGGTATCTCTTAATACTTGATGATGAACCCGTTTGTGAGGAGCGTAGCTTTTCTCTGACTGCGTCATCTACTAACTGATTGCAGAAGATACTCGAGTATACGGAGACAAATTGGTCTGGCTGCAGATTTACCAACAATACTCGGAAATGAAACGGTTAACGTTAATAAACTAGTTTATTGTCCTCCACACGGTCATATGCAGTTTGTACTGTTTTTTGACAATAAATTTATTATTAAAATTTATTTTTATTAAAATTTATTATTATTAAAATTTATTATTATTAAAATTTATGAGTAGATTGGGGAGGGTATAAAATTTACATTCATATTTCCTCTTTCCTGTCTTCTTTCCTTTCATCCTTCGTTTCTGTAATTAGAAAATATAATCTTTAGAATTTTTCTTTCCTTTTTTATGATATAATGTATTGGACTACTGTTTTCTTTTCTTTAATTTTTGTATTTGGATATTTGTTGATTTCAGGAGGGTTTTTTAGTGGGTATGGTCGAAATATTCGGCGAGTCCCACACACGGGGAAGAATCACTACGGCTCTTCTCTATGGTGCGAAACTGCATTTTTCCCACCTTGCTGTTGACAAACCCTTAAAGCCCCACAAAAAATATATTCAATGTTTGTTAGATTTGAAAAACGTATTTGCTATTATAAAAAGTTGTAATACTGCCTAAAATGTTACGATAATGAACCTCTATTGATGTTTCCGTTGCTATCAATATTTACGATTTGGTCATATGGAAAGATTTTACAGAGGACACAATATGATTGCGATCAACGAAGTGCACAATATGACAGGAAAGAGGAAATATGAATGTAAATTTTATACCCTCCCCAATCTACTCATAAATTTTAATAATAATAAATTTTAATAATAATAAATTTTAATAATAATAAATAGAAGATAGTAAGTAATGCAGGGGTGTGAACTTGCAACAAGCAAGTGACGGTAAGAAAATACGTAAAATTAGAAATGATTGTTATTAGGAGTCTCGTAATGACTGGAGGCGTGAAGGTTGTCTTAGCTATAACTGAATAAAGTGAAATAATGTGTTACATATAATGAAGACGGTACGTATCTTACTTATTCTGTAAATGAGTTTAGACATTTTAGTCTGGAAAGGGAATTTATTCGCATGCTGCATATTAATTTTGATGAGGGATTACAGGAAGCGTGGAATTTATATATGCGCGAAAGGGAAACCCTGTCGGCGAATCGGAGTGGAATGTACGAAGAAATGAAATTTAAACATGCATGTTTAAATTTCGCGTGTGTTTGGCAAGACAAAAATATGTAACTAGAAATGAAAGGAGTGAATGCTAAACCCATGTGATTAATAGGATCAGTTGTGCGTAATAGTAATCGCTGCTTAGAACGTTAATTGACCACTGTAAGTTGTAGTTGTAAGAGAATAATCCAAGTAGAAACCTCTTTCACGTAAAATGTAGTTCGGACTCGGTCAGCTTGAATTCTTAAATAAGTAAGGCAAAAAACAAAACTACAGTTTGTTTTCTCGCAATCATAGAAGCAATCCAACAAGTCCCCAAACATAGCATTCATAAATAAATCTGAATTAGTGACATATAGTAATACTCCCGAAGTTGAAACTGTTGTATCTTTGAATCTTCACTTTATCTTCACCTTATGTGTTATTGATAAATGTTTAGATGAGCATGAAATCAAAGAAATATTAGAACCATGAGTGCAGATGCTGCGTACAGCTTTACACGACGGAAACTCACAGAAAATTGAATTAGAATATCGGACAAATAGGATGTTCTGGGCAAATTTGAAGTATTTGACACAAGATAATCATTATAAAACCAGTTCGTTGTAAGTTGCTCTTCAGTACATTCGTATGATGCTTATGTTTTTACTTATCAGCTCAGTTCGAATTTCCGACAGCCAGTTACATATTACATCACAAGAAGAGTTTGTTACGATTTTTTTTACCCTTGATGTTATCACCTTTGCAGCATTACTACTTGGTGCGTAGCAAAAATGAGACTGCTTGAAACCAAACACTTAGAATAGTGGGCTGAATTTTCCACAGCGAAATTGGGTAGCAAGTCATACAAATATACCATATTGTTCTCTAAATACAGACGAAGCTCGTAAAACAAAAAATGGAAGACGAAAGCGCGGTTAACATCATTTGTAGGCAATAGGTTCTAGCGCGTGTTTTCAAAACTTAATTGTCAAAGATTTCGTTTGGATCAAAATATAGAATGTTACGAATCTCAAACGGCAAATGACCGAAACATCATCACCTAACCGTATGTCAAGCAAAACTTCAAAAGGCAGACATTCAAAAGATGTACAATATTAGCACGTCATCCATTAACTCTGTAATATCCTGGAAAAGAACTGCTCAACGTTTAATCAGTTTGGTTTCTGAAGAAGAAATCCAGAAGTATATGAAAGAAAGACTCTTACGCAAGAGCAGCAGATTCACAATATATTTAACGAAGAACGAATTAAATCATACAAATGTAACCTGTAAAGGAAAATACTTAAGTTATGTAAAGGTGTATAAAAAGTGGTTCAACTAAAATTTTCAGACACCATAATACATAAAAGATCGCTTATTGTTCACGTTTGCTGATTGTTTCAAGAAGTAGAATTGATGTAGATCTGCAAAAGTGCTTTAATAAATATAAATTTTCGGCAGCACTTTGTTCATTGTTCAGCTTAGATGGTATAATGATTCAACAACCCTCCTGCCACAGCAACTTGATGAAGGTTATTGAATAGCAGGGTACTATCAAGAATTAATCCGACCTTCGATCAACTGACACACATTTCATCTGATGAAACAAATGAAAGATCGCATGTGCAGGGGAAAATAATATCGACCACCTGATTTAAAATCAGCAGCTGTTCTAGATGGAATGAGAGAGTTACATGTCTTTCATAAAACATTGGCATATGTAAAGACTTATGATTATTTTGTAACTGAATTCAATAAGAAAATAGAACCTTACTCACTGAGGTACAACGAAATTAATTTCGAGTTGGATGCTTACCTAGAAAATTAACGCAAGAACTCTACGAGAAAAAATAGCAAAATAATGCATAATGTGTACAAAATCATACTCAACTAACTGATGAAAGTAACAATGACAGAACTCTAATCTCTTTCTAACACTGAGGATGAATTAATAGAATATCTCACAAAGCCGAATTGCATACACAGGGGATTAAACAAAAAAACTTATCGTTACTTGAAGAAGAAAGATCATAACATAAGAATTGTTAGAAAACTCTATAACACACATGAAGAGAAGGATACAAAAATCATCCTACATTTTGTGCATCTCATGCCATTCTATTACCTTCCACATGTATTCACAGGTACCGATATTTTTGTCTTTAGTTCACAACTTTTCTTTAAAGACAGAATACTTGTCATAAAAGTTGGAGAAAAAAGACGAGGTTTGGATGTAAATCTTGTTTATTCCAGTATATGACCGGCAAAAGTTCAAGGATTTTTAGGTCGTCATGGATTACCGAACTGTAGTACCACTGGGCCTTTCACGACCTGCATTGATTAATGACTCCTGTTACACACAAGAAATAAGTCGGTTGCGATTACCTTTCTCATTTTAGGTTCATCTCGACTAGTCTTTCACTTGAACATTCACAATGCTCGAGAATATTATTGAATAAAAATACCTCTTCATTTCAGCAGGGATGTGGGGTGCCAGGAGAGATATTAATCCTGAATTTATTACAAAAATAAGCAACAACCTGATCAGGAAAGCATGGGGACATGGAAAAAAATCCAGAGACCAAGCTATTTTGAGAAACGTTCTCGAACCAGTGCTAGCAGGTATAGTATAACTAACAATATAGAATAGCTTTCTGAGAAAAAATGAATCTTACTGTAATTATATAAAATATTGCAGTATTCTGGTGACTGGGTGCTATTGTCAACGAGCGTGCTATTATTACCACAACCGAAATTACTTTTTTCAATTACTGCAGAGGAATTTGGTTTATTTATTGAACCTGATTCCTTGAATAACTTGATTTCTTCCACCCTCTCTTCTTGGCGCGGTGTCTTGTTAGCATCCGATTGCTCAACCCGTGTTTATTATTCGATGGTGAAGACTAGCAAGACCAAATCATTTCCTCCTTCCTAAGTAATTTAACCCTGCAATACGATACCTTAAGTAAAAGTGTGATTTTTATCTGTTCTGATAACATAAAGGGATTATGATCCATAAAATTCATAATTAAGTAAAATATATGTCTAAGTATTTACGTCCGATCTTAAGAGATTAGTTTTCATGTACCCATTTAATACTTCTAGATATTAAGCTTTGTTGGTTATGCAAACTGGGGAATCTATACAGGATATTCCAACATAAACCAAGGTATTATTTCTGAAGAATAAACCTTCCATAGTTAGAATTATTTAAGATTGTTCGTAAATTGGGCACACATGTCTCTTGCTGCTGCCACAAAGATCTTCGATAATGTACGAGCGTTTACAGTCGTGCTCCTTAACCTTCCACAGGCTTCGACATATCCAAGACGTCATCTTGCAATACATAAATAGTGAAGGCCTGGAACATAAAAAATGAAGGAACACAAGGAATAAATATACCTTGTGTTCAACTTTTTCGGAATAGATCGTGCAGAAATCTTGCCTGTTTTAAAATATTTTTAAAAAAAAACTTCGATACGTTCAATGAACTTAACAAAACTCCGCTATAATGTATTTACAAATCTTCTTTGGAACTCAACAACCAAAATATTTATATTTATTTAAGATATTTATGTTCTATTCTGTTTGCCCAGATTTCATTGTATTTTTATTTGCACGAAGATCGAAGTTTCGGTGATCGAGCAAGTGTTTCTCTCACGTCACGTTGTATTTCATTTCGTAGAATGATCGAATATATTTGTCCACAAAATGTCGCGGATATTTCGGTTTAAGTTATGTTATGGGTAAATATTTCGATCATTAACCGAATTCTCACCTTGACCGTAATATATAATTACAACGATTTGGTGTTGATTCAGAAATATTACCTCTATGGACTTCTCATAGGACCTGTTACAGAAGTTCTATTATCCTAGCGACACACTTGATTACATATTTGTTAAAGAATCGCTATACAAAACCTTGCAAAATTAAATAAATAAATAAACAAACAGAAAATCTAAAGGATATTGTGAGGAAAATTAATGATTCCTAGTGTGTTTTAGATGTACGAATTGTGGAATTACCAGGGCTGATCCTTATATGACGGACTTTATATTGAAATGTTTTGCTAGACAATTTCAGATAGTGACCGTGCATGGTACAATTAAAGTATGATGGTTTTATAACTAGTTGAAATAAAGCTTCTTTATGAGAAATTCTTAACATTATTTTTTATGTATTTCAGGCAATGTGATGCAGCATGATAGTTACTACTGCAATAATTATTGGAAAAAACTCGGAGGTATGACAGCCTACTCCCAGCAGCGAACTAATGTATCTTACAATTTTATTGGATCTAGAATCGGTGTTGATAAAACGCCTCTTCAAAGAAAATGCCCAAAAGCTTGTAGACCTGCAAATCACAGAGACTGGAAAATGTGTTGACTGTCTTTTCACTTACCTAAATAATATTTATTTTGAAAGTCTTTAGCAAAGTGTTCATAATTAGTATTATACAATGTAGATTGGATATTGTAGAACCGAAAGTCATTTTATGCAAAGGAAAAAAATCAACATTTCGTAACATTCAACTAAGTACCTTTTTTGTTAAAAAATGTCCTTTTGTAGAAATAATGAAAAAATATTACTTAATGAACCAAATAAATTATTTCTAGTTCATATTTTGTTTACTTATTTTATTTACTTTATTTTTTATTACAAAATATATTAACTATTCAGTTACAGTATAAGTTTGTATAACTAATCTTAAGATGTTTGAATCAGCATCTAAAGTATAACACTTCACCAATAACTATGACACATCATAAATCTCTAAATCATGCGTGACGCATTTTTAACGGTATATAATGGTAAGTACAATAGAAATTTGAAATTGCTCTGCTAACATAATGTGCAAAGAATCAATCTCATAGGTTAACAAATATAAACTCTAAATCTATATTAAATGATGTAACATAAGTAATGCCTCTTCAAAAAATTGGTATTCTTCTAATGAATTAACAACATTTTTAACAAAATGTTTTTAAATTTTAGAATTTTTACGTCATTAATTATTAATAGAAGGGTTCTTATCTACACAGGATGAGTTTCAAGTCATAAAAATAGGAGAATATTGCATATTCAATTCACAAAAGTTGAGGATATAATTAAATGTTTGTGACATTGAAGATGGAATGTATTGAATGAATAAAAGGCATACATTGTAGACAAACATTCCTCACCAAACAAAAAATAACGGGGTTCTTGAATATCAAGGCTCTTATTTAGTTATACTTGATAAACGTTTTCAAATTATATTTTTTCCTATTGGTATCGAAATAAGAGTCTACGAAAATAATTATTTTAAAAGCTTGTATATTTACTCCATTCTTCTAGGAGTATTATTATGGTTTTCCTAATAATACATTCATCTGATTGCCATAAAATCAATGTCACATTATGACAAATACTAAGCGTTTGCTGTAAATAGAGAGGTTTTCGTAAACAAACCCTATCTAAAGGAAAAATTGCATTTCTTTGTTCTTGTGATAACTTAGGAACGGAGAAAGCCTCATTAGATGAAACCAGATATGGTGTTAAGAAGTACATATATGAATGAAAATATCCTATATATGAATGAAAATATCCTATATATGAATGAAAATATCCTATTATTACACGTCGCCTGTTTGCCTTTCTCTAGCTGCAACGAAACGAACGATATTTCAAAGCTAAATTTAAACTGATATCTAGTCGTGTTGTGCATTTTCTTTCCCGATGCTTCAAATGATCTTAAACATTATCGAAGCGAAAATAAATTTAATAAAGAGTGTCGTGGACGTAAAATTAATTCCTTCATGTACCAAAAATACCGGAGGAATTCTCTCTAACATATGTTCTACATAATGATTAGGGAGACAGTACAGAGGATGCCAGGACAATAAACATAAAACGTGTACCAAGAATTCATATTAACACCCTATGGCAATAAACATATGCTCAGTACAAACCCTTTTGTTGCTATATCAGCAGGTACAACCGAACTAATTTTTTTTCATCGAAAGGCAGAAAGCCACCTCGGACTGTTTCTAGTTTTTATAAAAATAAAATTGATTGGATGATCCGTTCACGCAATGATAATAACATAAAGTGAAAGGCTACACGTTTTCAAGGGGAAATAAATTTTTAGGGGGCAGTGTGAGAGATGTGCACAAGATCATTGTCAGAGAATTGTCCACTGCCGGTGGGATAATTTTCGTGCATTTCTTCAATCATCTAAAAGGTATTTAAATGGACTCTTTTTGAGGAAAACTGCGAAACCGCGTTTTAGTAAATTCTATATATTGAACCTCAATATGTGAACAAACTATCAGTGGATCTTTCAAAATAAATGGGTCTTTCTACGTGAAATCAACTATTTTTGACCATGTTTCAGAATTTAACAATGTAGTACTGTTGGTGGTGGTACGTTGGTTTTGTATGTTGGTAGTATTGTTGGCTTACAAAATACAAAATTTCAGATTTTTCTTAACGTCCGTTTTCTAATTATTAACCTTAAAAATTTGGATAACGAACGCATTTTGAAATATTTAAATATCTTCAAAATTATTTAACTTGAAATTCGAGCCATTCGAGCCTTCTTCACATTTCAATAAGCTTTCACACAATGTGCAATTTTCATATAATAATAAAATAATACAATGGTATAGTCTACTCTTTCATAATCGTTTAATGCGCAAAAAGCTTTTTCGTTCGCTTCGCGAGCATTTTCGGTTTTAAAAACAGGTATAAAATAAAGAATCTAATTTTTAAAGTACAATAACAAGCGAAAAGATTAATAAGAATTTTGAGAGCGGAAGGAGGGGTACATTTTAGAAAAAGTAGAGGAAAAACTGAGGGAATGTAAAAGATAATATTTGATAAAAGGAGTATTAAGAAATGGAATTCAATGAATCAGGTAAAAGATACAAGGAAAAGCATATGTCAGCAAACTGAATCAACCTTTAAAAATACACGATTTCGGCGTAACTAAAGGATGGAAGAAAGTAGCTTAAAATAGGATGAGATGTGAAGGTTTTCAAAACTTTAGACCCTCGTGGTGGAGGCATAATAGACGAACGGTTCAGCGGAAGTGAGTTTGTAAAGTGAGAAGGGGGGTCATAAGGAGTGGGGGGATACATGTGTTTTTGGGTGCGTGAAGTTGAAAGAATATTGAAAGATAATGCTCTGTGTTGAAGTTAATGCATGGATGAACCTGTTGGGATGGTCTGAAACTCCGCGACATAGCCAAACGAAGAGGAAGTGACGGACCTGCTGATTTTGGGTAATGACTTCGGAATTTCTGTATGTGATGTGTATGCGGAGTGTTTTTAACAGTGATCTTATGTGGAAATGGTTTGTAATATCTAATATTTAAAATTGTCTGATGGGTTGTAGGAGAGTTGGTGCTGATTGAAAAGGGTTGCGAAGTGTGAATGTGTGGTATTGTGTTTTCAAGCATTTGTGTGTTCTTTTAATCTGGTCTGGAACATTTTTTCGGTTTGGCTTATTCATATGGAGTTGAAATCAGCGCTGGATAGTGGTAG
Organism: Laupala kohalensis; assembly: GCA_002313205.1. Lineage (NCBI taxonomy): Eukaryota > Metazoa > Arthropoda > Insecta > Orthoptera > Trigonidiidae > Laupala > Laupala kohalensis. The sequence goes on from NNCF01126005.1 coordinate 153,508, forward strand.
GTGAATGGGATCTTTCGTGCAGAAAAGAATATTACTAAGTGTTATTGGAGCATGACATGTTGTGTGTTATCCATGATTTTTGTAAAAATGTTTGCTATTTTTTGCCTATTTACAGGGGAACTGGCCTATGCGCTTTCGTGTCTTTGATGGGTGAGAGAGAATTAAATTTAGGAGTGTAGTGTTTTGAACTTTTTATTGCTCAACTCATTTATTAGTGCGGTATTGTAACGGTTTTTACTTACTGTGTGTTTAATGACTGGTATTTCTTTATAAAAACGTTCTTGTGAGAGTGAGTAGCAGAAACGTCTGTTGACCGTTGAGTGAAAAGCGGCATATTTGTTTGAGGGTGGATCGAGTGATGTTTTGAATAACGTGTGTGTGGGTTTCCGAAATATATTAAATTCTTGATGGTCTAGTACTAGAGTTATGGGAAGATCTAAGAAGTTTAGTCTTCTGTTAGAGTCATTTCAGTTGTAAGATGTATGTTATTGTGAATGGAGATGAGAAAATGAGTAAATTGGTCTAAATGTCGGAGTGTATTTGTCCAGAGTGCAATGATTTCATCCACATATCTGAACCAGTTTATTACGTTATTAAGAAGTGGATGGTTAGAATTGTGTGGTGCTCCACGAAATTGTCCATGAAGTGTCTCTGTTAGGGTGAAAGTGGTCCTGAGTGAATTTGAAATAATTGCAAATTGTTTTTTGCACTTATGATGCTCGCTAAGCGAGTGGAAAAACTTTTTGCGTATTATATGATTACGACACAGTAGACTATTTTATTATTAATTGTAGAACCTCTGTCATCAACTCACCTTACATCATTCTACAATTTTCATATCTTATAACGTAAAAGTTTCAAAAATATTTTTTCTTCATAATGATTTTAAAAAATTTGAAAAATATATTTTGTGAAAAAAGGTTTCAAAAGTACATGAACCAAATTTGAAGATGGGTTGACGATGGTATCCTGTGGAAATACACCATATTTTCTATAGCACGATAAATTGACTTTTTTGAAGTTGTTTGTGTCAATACTAACAGCCAGGTGCAAACACTCCTCCACGAGTAAATACTTGGAAGTTGTGAGTTAAAAATTGTTTGTGTCAGTTTAATGTCAATAGTGTCATTCAAATATTGTTTATAGTAAGAAGGGATTTTCAGAGAAATCTAAAGCAATATATTTTTATATGGACCAATAATACCACCAATATGCAAAAAATTATCCAATTCTGAAACTGGAAGGCAAGAAATAAATGATTTCACATGGAATAACCCAAATTAGCTAAGAACTTGCAGATTTGCTCTTGTATTTTTTCTGTAGAACTATCATTTTTAAATCACCAACGTTGCAAGTAAGAATAACATCTAATTTCGGAAAAAAATACGAGGTGGTTCTATCCTATATAACTGGTTCTATCTCAGAGAAAGCATGGGCCAAATTTCGAAGCTCTAAGGCGGCCATGTTTCATCGTTTTGTGGCTGACACCAAGAAATCGCTTAGAAATTAAATAAAGTGGCGTCAGTCCCGAGAGTTATCATTCTTCTGAATACTGTCGTCGATTAATATCCGTCCAAAATGGTGACGTTATTTTTAAAATGTTACATTTCACACCTCTGCGTATCACAAAACTAACTATTTACTTCAATTTTCAACTATTAATTAATTCTATTTTCTTAATAGGTGTTTCAATTTCCATGACTTCCAGTAATAACCGGTAAATAACTACACTTTTTTCAGTAACTTAGCTGTTTGTATGCACATCTTGATAAATCTTGATCCACACATGAATGGCTCATCATCACATTTCTAGGTATATTTTCCCAAAAAATAAGTTACCAAGATTCATGTCGATTGTTTCCATTTTTTTTCAGAAATAAATCTAGAAGTAACCGAAAATATTAATCAGATTGCAACTTTGTCTTCTTTTTTCCCCACTCACAAATACATTTCTCTTAGTGTGCACCCAAGATTCACCAAAAAATTATCTCAGTGTGCTCTCCTAAACACGTTTGCAAGGGATGCATGTCCAATTAAACATGGGTTTGAATCAATAATATGGTGTAGAGGCTGTTAGCGTGCGGCGCTGCGTGTGTGTTGCCGCTTGCCCACAGAGCTATTGCCGCTGCTACTTCGATTACCCCCCTTCGCTGATCCTCTGCTGCTGGGTGGAGCCGATGACTTCTGTTGACGCCAGAACTCCTGACGATTTGTAAGGAACGCCACCCCTTCATGAGCGTGCGTCGCGATGTGGTCGGCCTTATCCTGGTTCGCACACTTTATATCTGCACATACAAAGAACACTTTAGAATTGATTAAAATACTACTGACCAATAGTAAAGAAATAAAAGTAGAATAAAAGACTATTCAAATTTTCTTCTTATCAGTTATTTTTACTACACCGCCAATCATTCTACAGATTATTCATAGACAAATGATGACACATGTCTATTGACTGGTAAATTGGTACAACAAACAATGAAGGTATATAGCACCATTGTATCAGAAAAACACGAGTTAATGACATCAAGAAAAGAGAAAAATACCAGAGAAATTACATGAACAAGAACTAGTAAAATTTCTTAAAATTGGCATAAAGAAATTACGAACTTCAGATCAGAAAACATCAAACAAATTACACAGAGGATACAAAAAAATAATTCCGAGGCAAGTTGGAGAAGAGAGGCAACGGATAGACTGGAATGGAAGGCGGAGATTGTGGAGGTTGAGGTCCGACTACTGGCTAAAACGCCAAAGAAAAAGAAGAATACAAACATATCGTACATGACCAAACGTACGTTGTAGGCGAAGAAAAACAAAATTGTTCGAGAGTTAACATTATATGCATATTCTATTGCATAATAAATGAAATTACAAAGAAACCCTACTCCATTGTTGTACTGCTTAAGTTTCGTTGCCATAACTACATAGAATTATATCAACATTTTACAATCCTTTTTTTTGACTTTTTGTTGTAGTTATTCGTTACCCTCTAACAGAATATTGCATTAGTTATTGGCGCATTAGTTCCAAGTAATTAGACTCCACAATTAACCTCCAGTTGTCGTTCTAAATAATTAATTTTGTCATTTTAGTCGGTTTATTTGTTTAATTAATATTTTATTTGTAACTTCTGTAGTAATAAATTTATTATTATTAATATACTTCATTCGTGTATATTCATATGCTTTTGCCGTTAAGTTGCAAACCAACTCACAACAATGGACACTATCGCATTCTTCAACGTATTCAAAGCTGACATTCAGAAGACCTACAATGACTTGGTACATAATATTGACACACGAATCAGTGTGCTGAAAGAGGTCAATAAGAACACGAACGGTGGTTGGAAAAAAGTTAGGAATTCTTGCTGTCTTTCCTACTGCTGTTACTCGGTTCGACCAAAGACACATGCATCTCCCCAACGCTAGTCAAATGAGGTTTAGTGTGTTAGTTGACATGTCCCAGTCTCCTCCCTTACCTAATCCTCCTACTCGTTTCATCCCATACCGTCCAGTATCTAAACCTGTTAATCTCCTTCACAAACCACGCACTGGTTAGCCCAAAACCACGTTATGTATTGCCACCCAGAGATGAAGCCAACACTTCCTCGTTGAAATAAAACGTGCTCATATTAACCGGTTGCCATATGTCCTCCATTTTGCGAGGATTGCTCCCCAATCGGTTCTCGGTCTCCGGTTTCTTCAAGCCAAACGCTCGTTCGATTAAGTTATTCTAGATCTGGACACCAACACAAATACACTTACCAAGCGGGACACAGTAATAATCATAGATGGGCAGAATGACAAACTTGGGAGGTCGATTCAACCCTTCTGAACATGAAAGAAACTAAAAATGGCTTCTCAGAAAACATCATTTACTTCAATTTACTATTTACTTTTAATAATTCAGTTGTTTGGATTCATAATTTTATTTCATTATTACGAATCATCATTAATGTATAAATATGTGTTACATTATGAATAAATATACGTGTATAAATATTAAGTACAAGATATCTTAGTACGCATCCTGCGGCGCATCGGTCATCTTTTTTCTTCTTTCGGTGTGTTTTGCGAACTGCTACAGCTTTGGATCAACCGCATACGATTTTTAAAACAAGTTTATTAAATAAGTTTTTGAGTGTAGTTGGTCTGCGTACTGAAATGACTTTAAAATTTTCTGGTTCGCTCTAACTCCTGACTGACTTGGAGCCCAGCATCGCAGGAATCGCAGACCACTTTTTCGGACAATTATTATGAATAAACTTTCGACTGCACTTGATTTGGCGTCTAATGAAATTACTTTTTTGAAATCTCATTTGCTATATTTAGAGCGTCACAGAGCTTGCATTTAGCGTTGCTATACCTGCAGACCAATCAAAAACCCTCAGATTAAACTTACTGATAATGTGTTCAAAAAATTGATATCTAGTGAAATGACATGTCACAACGCTGCTTTTGTTGGACAATTAACTAACAGTAGCAGCGACAATTAGCATATCCCTTCTGTTGCGGAGTTTTACTCTCCCTGAAGCGCTCGACTGTGAGGACAGCTGACTTGAAGGCACTCTTTGATAAAGCCGCAATTCCGGTATTAGGAAAGCTGAAACGCGGGCTCTGTTGTATAATAGGAAGAAAGGAGATCGGTAAGTTAATTCTTCTTAGTTGGGGAAATTTCTTTACGAAACCGAAAATAGATACACAATTGACTTAATATTCCCTTATAAATTAACAAAGCAGAATAAAACAACTGAAATAAACTCTTCAAAGAAAACAATATTAAATAATATATTAATCGATTTGTGAAAATGCGATAATACTATGTCGCACAATCTCTTTCTTAGTATTAAAAACGAGCCTTAAAGCCCCACCAAAAAAAAAAGTATTAAAAAAAGTTAAAAGTTTTATTGAAATTTATATTCGGAAATTTACGATTCACTGAACGTTGAAAATTGCATTGAACGAAATTTTGTCATATAGATCATCTAGTACAAAAAATATTATCTACTAAACTGAAAAGTGCAACAGCAAATTTGCTACCGAGATTTGTTCTTTTTCCACGTGTGTTTCATGTTCAGAATGATACTTGGTAATAGTCCTCGTGACATTTAAAACATACGACCACTCAGGAATTCTTATATTTAAAACATTTAAAACATACGACCATTCACGAATATATATATATATATATATATATATATATATATATATATATATATATATATATATATATATATATATANGTTAACACCATAAGTAGTTTTTATGAGATCTGCTGCATATTTGGTACATAAACCTTACTCTATCTTGTGTCATGGTTAATTTTTACAGAGCGTATATATATATATATATATTGTGAGTTTTGAATAATTAACCAATTTAATCATTCTTTTGCGTAATTTTGTTAGTCGAGGAGTTGAAAAATTTGAACGAAGAACGGTTGGGAACAACAACCATGGGTGCGGTCGTCGGCGGTAGTTTCTTTGCCATCAGTTACGATTTACGACTCTTTAGAAATCGAAGCGAGGGAGGAGGTCAGCCCATCCTTAGGAACAACATGTGGCGAGCACAAGCTTCAACTTACGAAAATTCGTTGGAGATTTAAACGTTTTTTTGTCAGAATGTTCTAGAAGGTTCTAGAAGGTTCTAGAAGGACCTTTAAAGGGCCCAATGAGAACCCAGGCGTAGGAGAGGGAAATGATTTCGGATTGGGAGATTTGGACACACGTGACATTCAAAATTTTGGAAATTTTGGGAGAAAAGAAGGGATGAAGCGTATTTAACAGAGACATAGAAATTTTTCGTTCTCATTGACTTATTTTCGTCGCTCTTTTGATACAGATTCGTTTTTAGAACCATCACTTGTTGCTTCTTCGGAGCTCATTGATATATTTTCGTAGCTCATAGATTCATTCTTCGGAGGTCATTTGATACAGAAATTTTTAGCTCATGTTCGTAGCTCAGTGATATATTTTCGTAGCTCATTTGACTTATTTTCGTCGCTCACTTGTTGCTACTTCGGAGATTATTTTCGTTCTCATTGATATATTTTCGTAGCTCATGGACTTATTTTCGTCGCTCACTTGTTGCTACTTCGGAGATCATTTTCGT
>NNCF01126005.1:160921-190970 GCA_002313205.1 Laupala kohalensis
TATATATATATATATATATATATATATATATATATATATATATATATATCAGCTATCTTCAAGTAACGGAATTTAAAAATGAGATCGAATAATGTTGTTGACATCCAAATCATCAGTATTATAAAACAAATGTATGTTCAGAATTAGAATTATTAAATAGAATCAAATCAATATTTTATGAACTATAACAGGGTATAGATTGTTTCAGATTCTACTGCAATTGTCACATCTTTGTTTTTAAAGTTAAATCACTGAATATTAAAATAAACCGTTAGAACTTCCTTACGAACCGAAAGTAAACACCAATAGAAGAAAAAAGAAATTTCGTCATTGATTTTCAAATTAATTAGTTAGGTTGAATGACGTTTCGACATCTACGGCCATTGACGACAATTTTAAAATCTGCATATAGTGGAAATATACTTGTAAAAAAAGAAAGATAGAAGAAAAAAAATACAAATGTCATTCATAAATGAGAAAGAGATAACTACACGGAAGTTTGTAACTACACACTTGTTCTCTACACAGAAAAGTAAAAAGGGATAAATCAAATAGATCATAAGGATCAAATAAATCAAATATATCATTTAGAACATTTACAGACAGCACATATAAATAAAGATCAGATACTGTGCCAAAGGCCATATTCCTGAAGGAATCTAAAAAGGCATACCAGAGTCAGTTCTTTTTGTCCAAGCGTAACGTTCAATCAGTTGGGCAGATCGAGTCTTCGTCTGCTGGTTCTATATTTGAAACACTCCAAAAGAACGTTTTCCACGGTAAGTATAGATGGAGGGTGGTTCACCGCGTACGAGATGATCATGAATAAGAATACGAAGATGTGTAAGGATCACTTCTTCACGTCTGTTCGCACAGTATGACAATCTGTAGGTACGAAATCCTATGCACATTCCATTCGTGGGGTTTTCAAGGTCGTCATCCTCTGTTCTTGGACAGCTTCCTACCTGAACGGTCTTTTCGCGTTTGCCTTGGTAGTCAACTAATATCCAGTCATCAGTTGGAAAACGTCCCACAGTGCTCAATCCTGAGCGTCACCTATTTGTCATAGCCATAAATAGTATTGCGTGAGTGATTCGAAAATCGGTACATGCGTCTCTCTTCGTTGTCGACTTCGCCATCTACTGTTCATCAAGCAGCACCTCTTTCATCGAGAGGCAACTTTAAACAATTTTAAAATGGTTACAAGAGTGGAGCATGTCTACCGGCCTTAGCTTGTATGTATTTAGGTCATGCTGTATGCATTTCTGCAGGATACACCAAGCTCAAAATGATCAAGATCTTTTTCTTGAAGTTCAATGTCTTCCTTTTGTTGGCTCTGCAAAGTTTCTGGGTCTTACGTTCCATCGCACACAGACTTGGCGCAATCTCTTACGTAAACTACAATCCCGTCGAAACTCATCCCTGAACCTCCTTCGCTGCCCAGGCATGGGTTGCACTTGCCTTCTTCACCTGCATAGAAGTCTTGTTCGGTCAGTATTCGATTATAGCAGTATTTTTTTATTTTATTTGGCCCCATAGCCACGTTGTCTCTATTGAAGTACAAAACATGTTTCTCCATTGCTTATTTATCATTATCGATTTTAACATCAGTACCGCGCATCGTAGCCATCTTGGTGTTGTCCGTGGCAGTATTGTATATGCCTCTGGTTCACCATCTGCACTCATGCGCCTTAACATCATGCAGGAGTTTGCATTGTAACCGGTGCCTTCCACACTAGTCGAATATATTGCTTAGTGGTAGATGCTGGCTAGCGATCACTCAGCAGAAGACGCAATATTTTACTTGGATCTTACGGAGTGAAACGTATGGGAGTTTCAGATCACTCAACTCGCCAACACATCCATTCTTCCAAATTTTGTTCATCTTACACTGCAAGAACTTCGTTACCTTGCCCAGAGGGTGTCCGCTTTTAATATCTGCTTGAGGAAAATGATATCATCCTACTTCCTCCGTTGGAATACAATCTCTCACCCCAACGTTGTCCCACATTCAACCAACTACCGAATACCAACTACTAAACTTTCAAAGCTGGACACTTCTGCTGGTGTGTACTAGCAGCACTTCAGAGAAATGAAAGCTATGTATTCCGAACATACGTTCATCTACACTGATTGTTCATCCATAAACGTTTCCGTGGGTGCTGCATTCCACTACCATAGTATCACCCGTTTTTTTTTCCTCCATTCCTTTTGGAGCGTGTACACTGTGGAGAAATGTGCCTGTCTTTATATGCTGTGACTATTAGTGCTCTTCAGTCAGACTCTCTTTGATATGCTGACACTGACTAAACTGAATCTAATAAGCCGTCTAACAGTTCAAAATTTTGAAATCATTCTTTTTGAATACTCGTTGGTATTCAAGTCCGTAATGTAATATTATTTATAACATTTCATCTCTATTTATTAGAAATCAAATTTACCATTATTTATTTACCGCGTCTATCTTAAATACGACGAATGTAATTGAAACTAATATTTAAAATGTAATATATTTAAAATACCAGTTAAATATTTAAATTGTTTTTGGTGTTTTTTCAGTGTAGTCCACTCTATGGAATTGTTAGGAATGAAACCATTTATTTGATGTTTTAGTTGAAGTAAACCTTTAATTTTTTGCAACAACCTACTTGAATATTCCGCTTCAAGTGAATTCTCTTGTCTACTGAAGCAATTTTCAATTTTTTTTATCAAATTAGAAATGGAAAGAAATATTTTTGGAAAGCAGGAATTACTAATATTTCCATCGAGTTACTGCAAGTTTTAATACTATTTTTAATACGATATTTTAATATAATTTTAATACAACTTTTAAATTTATAAAAGTTGCATGGATCGCAGGGGTGTTAACCACTACATCACCCGTTCGCCTTCCACAACTGTACACCAATTCACCTGACCGAAAGTTATCACATATCTTCTCCACGTGTAGGGTACACGGAAGAAATATGTACATAACGAACCTTAACACGTAGGTACGTGTGAAACCGGTAATAAAACTGCACACAACATTGTGTGCCGCCTGGTTCACTTACCTCCTGTATGGTGATGTGTCTCAGGTCTTCCGGGATTTAGGTCTGGGTGGAAATGGTATATAGTAGTGGAAGGCGAACGGGTGGTGTAGTGGTAAACACCCCTGCGATCAAAGCAGAAGTTCCGGATTCGATTCCCAGTTCGTCACCATTTTCACCTGACCGAAAGTTATCATATCATTTTTTGTCAGAAGTTATCATGTTTCTGCGGTTAAAAGTCAATTAAATAATAGATTTCTGAAATAAAAAATATCGCAATCTAACGTATCTAAAGAACTATATAACGCAATCTAAAGAACTCGATTATGCAAAAATGCAGCGCAGCAGTTTATCTCTCATTTGTAATAATAAATTTATTGTCAAAAAACAGTACAAACTGCGTATGACCACGTGGAGGGAAAAAAAAAACTAATTTACTCTCCGGAAGCAAGCAAGGGACCATCCCATCAATTCCGATCAAGGGCCCTAAGGCAGAGGCGGATTCAAAAAATTCAGCAAAAATTCCTAGATAAGATAAAAAGTTAGCTGCGAGTTATAATACTAATAGAATGTCAATATGTTTGTAATTTTAAGCAAAAAATTACATGTAAGTTATTATCGAACTATAGATTATTCTGAGTATAGTGCTTAAAAATTGAAATAACACTAAATTCACGATTTATTGTTACAATAGACCCGCCCCTAGACAAAGCCTAGAGAACCTGTATGATAAATCCGCCTCTACCCGAAGGAAAACCGGAGAAAAACCCGGGCCAGGATGGGGCTACAGAATTTATGTACACAAACGTGCCAATGTTGAGTACACATAAAACTAAATTAATATGAGCCATAAGACAACACAATCATGCAAGAAAATAGTTTTTGAAATTGTTATAAGTTGTTTAAAAAGTACTACAGCAATGGCGTGATAAAGCACAAGACGAATTTAACTTTTGTTAAAATCAATAAATTCTTTTACAGTGTAGAAGCACTGGTGCAGGAGGTAGTTTTTAACCGCGGATTTGAAGATATTCAATTTCATAATATCTTTTATATTCTTGGGCAGGGAATTATATAGAACGATTCCCGAATGGTATGGTCCCTTTTGGCAAAGAGTGGTTGACACTCTAGGGCGATGAATATTACTACTATTGCGTGTATAGTGTTCGTGAACGAGACTGTTTCGTATAAAGCAAGGGTGGCACTTCAGTAATTCGGTCTTAACAAACACGACCGTTTCATAAATATAAATGCAGGGAAGTGTTAAGATATTTAATTCCTTGAATAAAGGTTTACAAGAGTTTCGGGGGTGAGATTTACAAATTATCCGAACTATCCTCTTCTGAATTCTGAAAGTTTGAATACTCTGACCGGAATTACCCCAGAAGGTAATGCCGTAACGTAAATGGGAGTAAACGTTTGCAAAATATACGCAACGGGAAATACGTGGACTAACTGCGTTAACTAAGATTCGGAATGCGTAACACAATTTGCTTAATTGGGAATTAAGATTGTCAATGTGACAATTCCATTTGAGGTTGTCTTGAATATGGAGACCTAAGAATTTTGTATTTGTAACAGTTTTTAATTGTGTTCCGTTTAAAGAAAGAGAAACCTGGGGTAAAGATTTTGTGATACTATTGTGAAATGACATAGACACTGTTTTGTCAGTGTTTACAATGAGACGATTTGCATGGAACCAAGTCGAAAGGTTAGACAAAACTTTTTGAGCATTGGCGTGTTTACATAGTAAATTAGTGTCATCAGCAAAAAGAACCATTTTGCAATCTGATGTGGATGATGACATGTCGTTCACATACAATAAAAAGAGTATAGGGCCGAGAATTGATCCTTGGGGTACTCCGCAAGTAAGTGGCTTTGTTTCTGAAAGACAACGCTCAAGTATTTTATTTTTAGTATAGGATATTTCTACTTGTTGATATCTATCTTTTAAATAAGAAGTTAGCCATTGATGTGGAAGTCCACGAATGCCTAAAGAATGCAATTTGGTAAGGAGAATTCCGTGATCGATGACATCGAATGCTTTGGATAAGTCAAGAAAAACACCCTGAGGATTTTCTCCACTGTCTAGAGATGTGGTAACATCGTTTAAGAAGGAAAATATGGCGCTTGTAGTGGAAAAGGATTTCCTAAAACCGTGTTGATCGTCAGAGAGAATGTTATATTTTGATAAAAAATCTAGAAGACGCTTATAGAACAATTTTTCTAGGATTTTTGAGAAAGTGGGTAGTAGAGATATTGGTCGGTAATTTCCAATATTAAGTTTGTTTCCTTTCTTGTGTAAAGGTTTCACTTTAGCTCTCTTAAATATATTGGGAAACACCCCTTCCGATAAAGAACTATTAAAAATATTTACGAGTGGATTTAATATAGCGTGGGACGAAGATTTAACAATAAACTCAGGTATATCATCTATGCCTCGTGAAAATTTGTTTTTTAAGGAGCTGATGATTCCCATGACTTCACTGGCGTTAGTTTCGGAAGTGAACATAGAATTGGGTATGTGGGTGGTAATAATTGGAGGACATTGATTTGGATATATTGAGTTCGTTATTTTACCAACTTCTGAGAAGTGAGAATTAAACAAACTTGCGATGTCCTGAGGATTTGACACGATCTTGCCATCGTTTAGTAAAGAAACATTTTCTTCGCGATTTTCAGAAGTTGACGTGTAATTGTTAACAATATTCCACATGGCTTTCATCCGGTTGTTCGATTTTAGTATATGCCTGTCGTTTTCCATAACTTTAGCTGCATAGACTACTTTTCGGAGAATAGTCTTATATTTACGAAAATAATTATGGAATTCGGGTGGCTGGTTATAGCGTTTTGAAAGATAATATAAACGGCGTTTGTTTTTTGAAGAAATTCTTATCCCTAGGGTGATCCATCTATTGTATTTTTTTGTGTTAATTAACTTGCGTTTTATGGGAAAACTAGAGTTGTAATGTTTTAGGAATGTTGAGATAAATACATTGAATTTGTCGTCGGTGTTTTGGCAATTGTAAACATCTTTCCATGTTTCTTCACGCAAATAATTTACGAATATGGATTTATTTATGTCATTAAACTCTCTTGTAAATTTGTAAAGGATTTTAAGCGGTTTTAGTGTATTATTAATAGTCAATACTTGAGCAAGGTGATCACTGTATCCGGCGATAAACACTTCAGAGAGATACGAGATTCCATTGTTGACTATAATTTGATCTAGCAATGTTTGAGATGAGCCGGAGAGGCGAGTGGGGTCATTTATCGTAGTAATAAGGTTGAAGGAGTCGATAAGATTCTTGAATCGATTAACTGGTGAATGTGCAGAGTCGGATGTACTCAAGAAATCGATATTGAAATCACCACATATAACGATAGATTTAGTAGATTTATGTGCGATATGTTCTAAAACATTTTCGAAGTTCCGAAAAAATATGTCAAGATCTGATTGAGGAGGTCTATAAATACACAAAACAACAATACCGGTGTCGGTCAGTTCAACTGCAGAAATTTCGAACACACTATCTACGCAGAAGTTCTCGTAGCCTGTCAGTGGAGAAGATAAAATATCATTACGAACGTAGATACACGTACCTCCGTGGGGATTTTTGCCTTTAAAATTTTGCCGACAGTAAGAACTTGCTAAATAATAATTAGAAATAGCAGTATCGTTGATGTTGTTAGTTGAAAGCCAATGCTCTGTGAGGCATAGCAAATCGAATCGATTTTCGTGTACCAGAATTTCAATGTCTGTCAATTTGTTTGAAAGGGATTGGACATTATGATGAAATATAATTATTTTATTTTCGCAAAGAGTTTGTGACTCACGAGAAATGGAATCGACGTTAGATTGTGGAGAGGAATTTGAAATTGGTACAGCTTCTAGTTCCGGATGAAGCTCGCACACAGCACCTGAACGCGATTGTCACCTTCGAGTACCACATCGTACTCCTGAGCGCAAGTTGTAACGGTGTATGGGGGCGACAGGAGGAATAGATGTTGACGTGGGAGATGAGGAAGCAGTAGGTGAAAGAACGGGGACAGGAGAAGAAATGGGTGTGGAGATAGGAAGAGGAAATGGTGATGAGGTAGGAGCAGAGGGAGGTGGAGGAGATGAGGTAGAAGTAGAGGGAGGTGGAGGAGGAGATGAGGTACGTGCAGGAGGAGGTAATGGAGGAGGTGGATGATGTGAGGTCAGATGTGAAGCTAGGAGAGAACCGAAGTGCTGTTTCCCAGACGGTTTCAGGTGTAAACCGTGCTGGGTAAAGTCCTTGGCAGTCAGGTGTGGTTGCAAATCAAAAAATGTGATTTTTGTGTCTGCCAGGTGATGTTTTAGGGAGATGTTTGCCAGGTTAAGGGGTTCTAGATGGATTTGTGTTAAGGGGTTCTACATGAAAGATCATGATAGCAGCACTAAGAGCAGTTCCTATTATGTTGCCGAGCAGCGTTCTTCCAGAAAATCGGCAATATCTCGGTAACTATGAAACTTACAGAAACGTGGTTGGTGCCAAAAATTATTCCTCCTTTATTATCCACAACATTTATAAAACAGTCACGAACAAACTATTTTATCAACTTGTCGTGTGTTCTGAAAGTTCAGTAAAACTACGTATTTTAATATTATACTTTGTTTTAAATTACATAATGCGTTAAGAACCTCACATATTAAGAAATGCTTTATAATTGCTAGAGGAACTTCTAATGGGGGTCAACATGGTCGATATAAAGGAAGGGATAGGAAAATATTTCATGTTTCTTTGGGTAAAAGGATGAAAGTCGAGATCATGGGAAATGAAACACTAAAACATTAAAATCCTGTCCCTCAAAATTAGCAAGTTCATGTATAGACTTCTGCAAAGCGAGAGGGAAGAATGCTTAAATCAATCTGTGGTTACCTCCATTAAATCAACCATTCATGCCCATTAGGTAAGTTTATCGCAGTCAGTGAAAACTGTTTGTTTTACGATTCTTTGATAAACGTTATAGTGAATTAAAAAGGTTTAATTTGGTAACTAGAGTGTTTCTGTAGGTTGAACCATTGCGTAGATATTGACATTTTTTGAAAACGTGCGGCAATATTTTGGAACATCCTCTTTTACCCTCTGAATCTTTTACCCTCTGAACGAAATTCAGAATTTTATCACCTATCGAAAAATCAGAACTTGTATAATAATTCGCAATTTTCAATGAAATACCGCTCAATCGGAGAAACTGAGAAAATTGCTGTTTTAACTGCAGGAAACATAAATTTTGTATTAAATTTCATACCAGGGATTTATGGTAAAAAAAGAATATGATTTTGAAATGTAATATAATTTTTAAAAATGTTAATATATTTAAAAAATACAATTTTATTTATGAATTTTAAAATTGAAATTAAAATACGAATATATTATACATAATTCTTTTATTAACGCCCATTATATAATCTAATTTAATAAATAATTAAAGACTTACGACCTTTAACGAACGGATACTATATATTTTGTGATTAATGTTCACAACGATTCACCTTTATGTTGAAGTCGTCGTCAGGTTGTATTCGTCCATTAAAGGTCGCAAGTCTTTAATTATTTATTCAATTTGATCATCGCAGAAACATTTCAAGATAATTGCTTAAGAGGGTAAAAGGTATTGAGCTCAGAAAAAAACTCGTGAAATATGCATGTTTTTGACATCAGAACAGACTTTTTACAAATTTTTGTAAAAGAATAATTTGAAATTTAGATCGAACACACTTGAAAACGTAGAATAACAACAAATTTCGCGATCAGAATCAAATATTTAAAAGAGTAGATTTTAAATAGTATGACTCACAGACTCCTCTAATCCGGGAATGGCCACAGCGCGTGGCGGGCATTCAGCCCGCGCGGGCATGCTAAGAGCAATTCCTATCAACTCGATGAGGAGGAGGTGGGTACCCGCCCAGTGGTGAGATACAGCTACTTCTGCTTATCGGACGCTTTATAATCGGAGTAAGCTGTGTAGATTGTTTCCTAGATATGTCCCAGAAGCGGAAAAGTAATTGGACTACGCTCTCAGTGGCGTTTATGTTCCTTGAACCAACTGAAGCGGGATGGAGCACCATGTATTATTAGCAAAAAGATTATGGTATGCAAAAAATACAACATAAAAATACATATGACGTTTGTTTTACGAATCTGCTCATTTTACACATGCAAACAACAGTAAAGACATGTTCAATGCACTTTTAATTGTGGAAAATCCATATTTTAAGCAACGATTTTTGTCATTTACGTTGTTTGAAAAGTATATAAAAATTACACATGATGAAGTCTGGTAATATGCTTGGTGACTTGAAGAAAACATTCATATAATGTTTCAAATATTTTGATAATCTCGAAGACAAATTCATTTTATTTTTGATGTGATTTTTCTTTCCTTTCCTCCCTACAAATGCGACACGTTGTAAAATGTGACATAGATTTATCTGCGCACTTCAGAGAACAAACAGATAAACATTATTTTTACAAAAACCCTGTTCCCAAGTTTCGAAAATTTCGTGCGATTGCCGGTAAAATTATATCGATGTCCGGCAGTACTTTCACCTACGAATAGTGTTTATCAAAAGTTAAGCTCACTAAAGCTTTTTTGAGGTTAAGGCACACACATGAATTTTTTAAAGCTCATTAGTATTGTATCTGCTACAACTAAGTTCGAATATATTGCAGCTGAAGAGTAAATAATTTTGTTAATTTTCATCAATCTTTCTTTTATTTTCTTCTGATGTATTTGAATCCATTTTATTTACTGCTTTGTGATCAATCGCATTATTTATTCATTTATTTATTTATTTATTTGAGAATAAATAAGTTCTTTATTATGATTATTGAAATCGTAAGTAATAGAAATATTTTCAAAAGAGTTTATTAAGTGTAATACTCGTTTGCTCTTCTCAGTGAGAAACATTGTGTCCATGTTTAAACTTTCTGCTTTATCTCAAAGGAGGGGCGAGTGGTGGTTGTACAGTTGCCTGTAGCATCCGTCAAGACACAGAGGACAGATAGCTGGTTACCTCTGTTTAAATGCTTCACGTGGCGACTACGAGTCGAATGATGTTACACCCTCATAGTATAGCGGAAGCATTAATACGCCTGAATTTTTGACTGGTTACTTTTATAATATTGCCACAATCTCAATTAAAAAGTAAAAAACGTGAAGAGTTGAAGCTTGCAATTAACCCAAGAATTTCCAGAGAATTAAAAGTATAAAATCTACTTAACTATACTAGTTTCAGGAGGAGTTATTGTTATAGACACAAGTATTATGTGCTTCAAAATTTATATTTAACTCACCAGGGTGCTTGAGCAGCTGCTCCAAATAGTCCTTGTCGACACATAGTTCTCCCAGCAGATGACGCGCCTGGCGCCGATCGCGTGATGCGGCTGATACTGTGCGCGCGCTTCCTGTCGCACTTGATGCTGGCCGCACAGAAACACTCATAGCACTAGCACCACCTAAGCGAAATGGAAAACCACTCCGGTTATATGACCCATTTTTTAAATTGAAGTAGCAAAATTTAACGTTTGTTTTACCTTTACTTGCTATAATAACCAAATTATATATAAAAGCATTTTTTTTGGGGGGGGGCGGCTTTAGGGCTTGCCAACGTCTAGCCCTTGCAGGTAGGGAAAATTACTTTACCCACCAGAGGTACAGCCAACGTGACTCTTCCCCGTGGGATTCGCCGAATAACTCAAAATACTACAAAACTAAAACCCTCTTTAATTCACCAAATACCTAAACATATAGATGATAGGAAACACAGACAACAGTTGCCTAATACATAATATTTTTAAAAAATCTCAAAACTCTAATTTTCCAAACAAACGAAAAGGACGAATGAAAGAAAAGAGAAAAGGAAAACGAAAGAAGAATGACAATTTAAACCCTCCTGAGAACTTTTGGGAGGAACCCCGATCTATTTATGAACTTGAATAATTTATTAACACGATCCGTTTCATTTCCGTTAATTGTTGGTAAATATGCAGCCAAACCAAGTATAAATAAACCTTAAACGGTGAAGGCTGTATAAGGAAAATTATTGCTGCGAGAGAATGCGAATGCTCATTGAGGATGCCTTGAAGATCGATACACCAGATTTTTGAACCAGAAAACTAGCCGAAGACCGCTTGATAACTTATACTCTACTATTTATGTAAGCAAACGCTTACCTAAAGCAGCTCTCATCAAATTTATTTGACTGAACACATTTTACAAAAATAGTACTGACATAAATAAAAGTAAATGAGATTTACTCCTGTATAGAACATATTAAAAAAAGAATTGTTATCTTTCCCGAAATAATATGGAATATATACTGGACAAACCAATTGAAGTTGCGTACCAGCAGTGGCTGTAGTTGGTAACGTGGTTATTGAGGAGGAAGCAGCTGCGGATGTGCTGGATACGGTAGCAGAGACGCTGCTAGGACTAGGCTGGGCTGTGGAGCTGGAACCTGCTACTCCCGCTCTTTCAGGCATCGGTAGTAGGTAATGCTCCGCTGGAAGCCCCGGAAACAATTTTCCTATGGACGAAATAACAAACATAGTCAACACGAATTTTTTCTGGGAGTGGAAGGTCTCAATAACGTTAGACACTACATGAACTCTATAAAACATAAAACACTAACATTTTCCTGTGAATACAATTGTTAAAAAGATCATCAGACAATATTTTGAAGATTTTTCAAAAATAATTAGTATAAAATTAATAGAAAAATATTATGTTTCAAGTGATTGCTCTATCTTGTTCCCATAATGTAAATTTTTGTATAAATCCTTTTTCTTCCGCAAATCTTAACTCATTGCCACAATTGAGGTACCATTACAAAAATTTATTTTCGAGACTGGACTTGGCTGTAAATTCAGCTGTAATATTGCACCAAGTCCAGTCTCGAAAATACTTTTTTGTAATTTGATTTAATTACATATTTGTTTGCAGAGTTGTGTTCATTTCTTTTACTCTCACTACTGCTTCCACGGGAAAGCATTGCAAGACAAAAAGGGATGCATTAATGAACTTTATTATTACTTATGATATAAAGGTCGTTGAGTATTTAGGTAAAAACGTTAAACAATATTCATACTGCCAACGTTTCGGGTATTTATTTATACAATATTGTTTAATTTTTTATCCAAGTACTCAACATTCTTTTATATCATATGATGAACGAGGCCAACAATAACATGGAATTTATTTTTAATGTTAGTGTGAACTGTACAATTCGTAAAAATAATGCAGATTATGGAACATTATTATGAAACAAGCTGTTGCCTCTGAAATACATAGGTCAATGTTCTGGTAGACCATTGTTGAGAGTTACTTAACCGAGGTAAGTATTGTGTTGGAAGTTGACACATATGCACGGTTATTTTTCTTCTTCATAAATTGTTAGGCCTGTATAGTACGGTCATATTTTGACTTTCTCATATATGTAGTATACAGAAAGTATTGTAATCGCGAAATAATTCAAAAGCGAGATTTCGGCGGAAATATCCGTTTTGGCGCTCACTGATTGTGAAAAAGTGGTTTTTGGCATAACGTCCGTCCGTCTGTGCATAGCGATTCGGAGTAAATGGATGATTCAATTTAATTCACATTTCGTATTTACGGTAGAATTTACTTGTTGTCGAAATACGTGCTCTAATTTCTGGTTTTACTTCAAATCAAAGGGTACATTTCATGAAAGTCAAAGTACTTTTTTGAATGTTTCTCAAAAACGGCTCCAATTATTTTGCTTAAATTTTCTGTACAAGTACATTTAGTATGCATCACATTCGCATTAGCGGTATTTCGATTGAAAGTTTGGTATAGACGCAGTAAAATAATTTGTCTGCTACACTTAGCGTAAGCAGCTACAAAGGGATAAATGGAGAGGAGCGGATTTATCCAAGCTATGACCCCGATATGCGGACGCCAGAAATCACCACCTGGCGGCCATTCAAATTCAAAAGGGACAAATGGATATAATTCGTGGAGGGGGCGACGCGGGTAAGCCCATTGGGGGTGGCTTATCAGCTAGCTTCCGATAAACTGCGTTCTCCCCAATTATTAAGTACAATCTCACTAGGCATCGATGGAGGAAACAGCGCGACATCTTCTGGATATCCTACTACCGGACGACCACGTCTCGGGGGATACCGAGACCCATGCAACGGAGAGACTCGAAGCCTGGCAAACGATGAGAAATGTAAAAAGAATTCCCTTACTCCGATCACTGAGGATGAATTGGATGGAGCACTACGAGCGCTTAATCCTCGGAAGGCTCCCGGACAGGACAAATTCACATCGGAGATAATGAAGGTGACCCTGCAAGATGCTTGTCGCTCCTAGTACCTGCATGTACTCAATGAATGCTTGGTGAAAGGTATCTTCCCGCGCGTGTGGAAAAGGGCACTTTAAGTAGTCCTTAAGAAAAGCCTCGATAAACCAGATGATCAAGCAAGGTTCTATAGGCCGAAATGTCTCCTACCGGTTCTGGGAAAGATCCTTGACAAAATTTGTCCCGAACGGATCTCGAAATATATAGAGTCACACAATCTCCTATCTCAAAGCCTGTATGGTTTCAGACCTAGGCGCAGCACGGACGACGCAATAGCATCCTTGCTGTGTTCGGTAGAGGACTGCTAGGCACAAACTAAGTACTGCCTGGTGATCTTCGCGGACATGCTGGGGGTGTTCGATAACGCTTGGTGGCCAGGTATCCTTAGGTGGATGAGAGATTTGAAGATTGACCTGTTTATACACGAGCTGTATCTTTCAGATAGAGAAGTCTCCCTCCCAGTGGGAGAGACATTATACTCCAAATTCCTAACCAGAGATGTCCGCAAGGGTCTAACAACGGGCCGGTACTCGCCATCGATGAAGTCCTTCGTGACTTGGAAGATGCGGGGACCCGGGCGACTGCATACGCTGACGACCAAGCCATCATGGTGGGTGGCGACAGTCGGAAACAACTAGAGGTAGAGGTGCAAAGGTTCCTTGATATTTTTTTTGTGGAGCTTTAGGGCTCGTCAACATCGAGGTCATTAGAGCCCATCTTTGATATTGTTTTTAAGTGGTGCGAGAGGGCGAAGATGACTCTGCTTCCAAGAAGACAGAGTTTATGATTTTTGGCTAACAAGTCGATTCGGGTCGTCCGCCCATCATCACGATCGTAGTACGAAGCTACGCAGCAGCAACGAACCTCGGTGTATTCCTCGACAAGAAGCTATCGTTCCTGCCTCATGTTAGGAAGGTTACTGCGAAAGGTCGCAAACTCTTCTTTAAACTGAGGAGAATCTGCAAATCCGAGTACAACGTACCCTCGGACACTCTACGGAAAATCTATCGAGGCGTGTTTATACCGATAGTAACCTACGCGGCATCCGCCTGGGGGCATAGAGTAAATCATTCACACAAAAAGCGTGCGCTTCTTTCGGCCCAAAGCGGACTGATGCAAGGGATCGCTCGAACGTCGAGACTAACAGCGTTGGGGGCACTTCAGGTAATCAGCGGCTATTTGCCGCTAGACCTCGAGGTCCGCCTTCAAAGTTACCTGCACCATCTCCGCAAGGGGAAACAGGTGGTCATCGGCGCCGAGTTCTACGGCAAGGAAACCAAAGGGGTGAAGGGTAAGATAAGAACCGCGCTGGTGAAGGAATGACAAGCTCGTTGAAATTGCGACGAATAGGGTAGGGATACCTATAGGTTCATTCCAAACGTGGAATTTGTCAGGAGGCATGTGTGGTTCAGGCCAAATCCGGTGAAGGTGCGAACTATTACTGGGTATGTCCCATTCAACGGAAAAAGACTTGATCGAGGATTGATAAATGCATCCCAGTTCAGATGCGACCATAAAACACCGGAAACGGTGGATCATGTCTTAACGGATTGCAGAGAGGAGTGCTCCGATTACCTGACAGAGTCGAGTAGGAAGCAAACTGGCGAGGACCTAAGCATCCTGATTGGCACAGCTCGAAAGCTCCACAATTTCGACGTAATGATGACTGCGATGGAAGACAAAGGAAGCGAATCTACGATACCTAGTATTTGACAGAAAGTGTCATCCGGTAGAACCTGCTCAGTTTCACTGTTGGAGGACGAATACGAGGTATGTATGTATATATATATATATATATATATATATATATATATATATATATATAATAAGTTAACATAATATATAGAAGTAATACTTAAAATGAAATATCAATATGTAATATATAATTGTACTGATAAAGATGTAGGTGTTAAGAGAGTGAATATAAATAAGAATGTCTAGGCCCTCGCTAACGGCTTCAACATTCGTTAAGTCACTAGGCTGGATATTAGCATTGTAAAACTTTATTTCATTTTATTATCTATGTACTGTACACGAGTAACGGCAAAGCGGCGGCACACACCTGCACACAATCACTGACACGATCCTTAAGACTCATACGATAAGAAATAAAAATATATTATATTATAGTGTAGTATAATAGTACTAACGATATGGCTTAAAAAGACATTGTGCGACCGTTAAGTCTTGGGAAGTAATTCGTCAATGAACTAATGTACAGGACGTGTCAAACACGAAAATACACATGAACAAATACACATGTCCTTTAATAGATGGTCATGGTCGGGTGCCACTCAGCACCTTAAACCGAGTAGGCGGGGTAGGGGTGGTTAGCCCTCAGGCGGGTGACCCTTCACTCGTCTCGAGCCCCTTAATTGGGTTGGCCTCTGCCGGGTAGTGGTTTCCCCACCCCTGGTCACGGGAAGGAAGGTTTAGCTCCCGATTGTTGAGCAGGATTGCTGCTCGGCTATAGTTAGCGCATATTGCAGTAGGGAGGCGACAGCTAGACGTGTCCCCGTCTACCGATGCGTCTACTGGTAGGTCACCTGTAGCCCAATCTGTGTGTGTAGGGGGATCGCTGAGTCGGCAGTCTCCGACATGGAACAAACTACTAGGGTGCTCTCGGGCTCAAGTATCGGTCCTGAGATGTCACTGTAGACCTCAACTAAAATGTTCCGAGAACACAAGGTAAGAAGTGTAAACAAATATTATACTACATTGTAGCATAATAACACTAAAGATATGACTTCCATATACGTTGTGCGACCGATAAGTCCCGGTTCCTAAAGGAACTAAGAATCAGGACGTGTCAAACACGAAATATATATGTGAACAAATATATATGTCCTTTAATAGAGAAATCCCCTTTTAGAAGGTCCTTCATTTTTCACACTAGCGCGTGTCAAACATCCCAATTTTCCGTCATTGCAGGTCAGCCAAGCATAGTTTTCTTCTCACTCCGTAAATCACTATTCCAAAGAAAGGGCCGATGTAGTGTTACTTCTGATTCATTAGTAGATTCTTCATTCACCATTTCTCTTTCACTAGAGCTTTCATGTCTCGATATTGATAATGGACGAGGAGTACCCATGTATTTGTTTCACATACTTTTTTATTTTCGTACTTATCTTTAGATTTTCATTTTTTTATTAAAAAAAATATTTAATGTTGTTTGCTTGCGCTTTGTACTCATCTCGCGTAATTCATAGACAAAGTAAAGGAATACAGTTGATGAAAAATGTTTGAAAAAAAAATTCGCAATGAATCACTAGCACTTTTACTACCTCAGGAATCACACAGAAATGGTTTATCTATTTTAAAATGTGTTTCTACATAATATCTCAAAAATAATTGTGGAGAGTGAACATGCATTTTCATTGGTTCGTAAAATTAACCAAGTTATTTGTTCTGTGAATTGCAGGGAAAGGGAACTGAGTCGAGAAGTTCTTCGAATATATTTTCAATGGAATTTAAATGGGTTTAACAATAAAGTGATTCGGATACTTTTCATTTGTGTTCTTTTCATAGATTTCTATAGACTACAGACCGTAACTAATTGAACAATTTTATGAAGATATAGGCATCAGCCCTGAGTAGACATTTCCCAACTCAGGACGGGAAAATTTTCTTTGAATAGTTAAGTCTACTACAGTTTTCATTGAAGACAATACGTAAATTAGAACAGTCATTTCTGAAGTGTTGTGTAGTCAAGGTCATACTTAGTTTTAATAAATTAATTTTATATGTACGAGTTTCAAATAATTGACCCGGAACGTGTTCACTTAAAATAAAGTGAGGGAACATCGTTTCACTGTGTTCCACCCCCAATACACCACTTCATGGGATGTATTTTTCTTAAATCATGTCCCGTTACATTACGTTTAGTCTTATTTTACTGTTCAAACAGTAATTTGGATAGATTAAAAATGTTGCATAATAACTTACCGTATAATACCTACGCACATGATAGTAAGTAAACACAGTTAACTCCAAACAAAAAGATTTGGTGGTGTACCTTTTGTTGAACTTAACAGACATTGTAAAAATGTACTACTAAAATACGTAAAATAACGGGGAAAATCATACTTAAGATGAAATTTTGTTGTGCAATAAGTAAAACTTAACTGCATGTATGTACTTTGTCAAAAGTATTTTTTGTGTGTTCAGTCACTCTCTAAGGCCCAATTTCACCAAATGTAGAATAATCGCCATTTTCTTAATCGTAATTAGGTGAATGGAATCTCAATTACATTTTATGCGTTTCACCCAGCCAAACTAATCGTCGATTATGTTGTAGGTATTTTGATGACGAAGCGAGAAACAAGCGTCATGCGCTCCTGTAAACAGACGCGTTTAGAACTTCCTGGTCTTCTTGTTTATGCCTGTTTTTCTGACGGTGCATCTTTGAGAGATTTGTGGTGAGAGATTTGTTTGATTTTGTGGTGAGAGATTTGTTTGTGAGAGTGGTTTGTTTAGTTTCAGGGTGAGGGTGGTTTTAATTTTCATTTTTTTAGGTAAGCTTTTTCACTTCTTTCATTTTATTAATTTCAGGGTGGTGGTTTTAGAGTTGAATTTGGCTCCGCTTCAAATTACGTGATTCTCTCGAAAAAAATAAATATTTTTATTTCGATTTTATGTATTATTTGATGCCTTTCTGAAAAGAATTGGCGTGAGCAAACAATTATTTACGAAGTTATCGCCTGAATAGGCGAACGTGCATAACAGACCTTTCGGCCGTATCAATCGCAAAAAATTAATTAAATAAATTATTTCACTACAAAATAATTCTCCAAAAAGAACACGGATGAAATAACAATAATTAATGAAATTACCGCACAACTAAACGACCTACAGTAATTTATAGACTCACTCAAAATCATTATAAAATGTAATTAAAATACTCCATACATCACCCCTAAAATAATATTTTTAAAAGAAAACAAGTTGTAAATGCAGTTTACACTTTTACCAATACTGGATAGTTGGTAGCATAATAATTGATGTATAATAAATTGAAAAATTGTGGTATAGTATCACCAATCTTTATTAATTTTAATTAAAGTGAAAGTGTTTTGCTGACTTTATTATCTGCTACTGATTTTATCAATACATAACATAGTATTTTATAGTCAGAGTTGTTTGTAACAGAGGACACGTTCTCATCCTAACACAATTCATAAAACAAAATTTATTGTTTATCCAGTTCACATTTTTGCTGATGCTAACATAGTATATTTATAGCTAAAGTTGTTTTAGTAGACTTATGTCGTTAATAATTGCCACTTGTAAATAACAATACAACTTTTATTTTCCAATAGCCATACACGAACAAATTCCAGAATACAAAAGCCGATGGTCGAGTTCCATACATCCAGTTGACAATTGCCATAGTAGCGCCGAGTCAACGTTCCGTCCGTTGTGTCGTGACGTAAGTTGCGGCGTGATCTGGTTCCGATGGACGGTCCGTCACTGAAGTACCTCAGTTGTGATCAGCGTTCCCGCTGGCGCGGCGCTGCTTTCCCGCTTCTTGTAGCCGCAGTCCACTTCCCATTGGTGCTCGCTGGTGTAGCACGGCGCCGACACCACTTGCCACGCCGTAGCTGCAGCTAGCGATGTCTGTGGGTTATCTATAAATTAATAGAGTCCGCGGTCTTCAAACTGTAGCGTATGCTGCATAGAGGACACGTTCTCATCCTCACACTTTATTCATAAAACAGAATTAATTGTTTATCCAGTTCGCACTTTTGTTGATGCTTACGTAGGATTTATTTGCCAAAATTTTTATTAATGGCCATATACTTACGCAACTACTATACTCTTTTTAATAGAATTAGCTGTCTATGTAGTTCATTATTTTATTGATACCTAACATAGTATGCTTAAAGTAGTATAAGTAATAAAAATGATAATATGATTTATAATAATAATAATATTATGAATAATAATAATGTATATAATAATAATTAACTTTATGATTAACAAATGTTTAAACTTTGTATCAGCA
Source organism: Laupala kohalensis (assembly GCA_002313205.1). NCBI lineage: Eukaryota > Metazoa > Arthropoda > Insecta > Orthoptera > Trigonidiidae > Laupala > Laupala kohalensis. The sequence continues at coordinate 180,309 of NNCF01126005.1, forward strand.
CGTGGTGCACAATACACCGATTTAGTCTAGGAAAATGGCCCTAAACATTTATTATCAATGGAGACAGTTGCGACCAAGGTCAGATAAGACGTCTTTAATTATATAATAATTGGTTAGATATAATTAATTGTGTTGTTGTGACATTTGTTTTTCCTTAGACAGGGTCATCTTCGAGACCGGTTGTCATGTCTAGCTGTGAGTACCCTGCCTCTCAGGTATGGTGGAATTATTTGTGCATGATAAAGGATTAAAAAAAGTGATTGGTGAATGATATTTACTGTTGTTAATACTTAGCCCCCACAAGTATATGTGAGAGAGACGAGAGCGACGAAAATACCGACTCCGCCGCCAGGTGGGACTCAGGCGGCATGCCCGCCACCCCTATTGTCCACCTTCACGTCTCCCAAGCATTCTACGCCGCACCCCACTCCACCTCTATCGACCCCGCAAAAGTAACCCCAAAAGACCTACTTAACTACTACGTGGGTCACTCTCGAGGAGGTTGTCTGCCACTGCAACAAGACAGCGTCGATCGTCTGCGAACCTACTTGGTCGCCAGAGGAAGTACTGATGCTGTCGCGATAAGTTTCGCGACCTCTCCTCTTTCCCGCTGCGACGTGGTCGCCCTTCTGCGGGGAAGAATCTAGCGCTTCACCTCCGGTTCACTCCTCTGCCCGATGTGTCGTGGGCGTGTACCACGTTGGCAGTGCGTCAGAAAAAGGGTGGAGCCGGACTCATGGCGACGTCCACCGCATCCTTCGCCATACACGACGCGGCGCCGCTTCTATATTGACGGCCACAGCGCCCGCCAGTTTGAACGTCTAAGGAGGTGCGTAGTCAGGTGGGTAACACTTAGATATAATAGATTACGGGTAGTTTGTAATGATTGTATGTACTAGGATTACATGTTCTCTTTTGATATAGTAAATTCATATTGTCTTACAGTGATTAATGTGTATTGTTTTCTCATCGTAAATTCCCGCAGTCTGTCTAGTAAGGAAACCTATCCCTATTCCTGGGCGTCACAACATATAAACTAACTAGCTGGGTACACGCAATTTTTCTCGCGTAAATCCTGTGATTTGCCTCCAATTTTTTTTCCATATTTTCACTGGTATCCACTGGGAATGTAATCCATTAATGTTGGAGGTTTGATAGTATTGGAGTGTTTTTTCTTTCCTCCAGACAGGTTTCCTAAAGAACATTTTCGGAGTTTCTACAAGCACTGATTATAGTGGGATTCAGTGGGAATTCGGAGAATATTCACTGAAAAGTATACTGGCACTAAAATCACTGAAATATTGGCTTCTCATCGAAAGTGGTAAGAAGAATGAAATTGTATTAGAATGTTACAAAAACAATAGAGAAATCGTTGGTGCAAAAAATTTAAATCTATTTTAAGTAAGTTAGAACTTGGGGACTTCTGGCAAAATGACATAAATTAATACAGTTATGCAAATAGCTTAGAAAATATCAAAATAGAGCTCAGGAAACTCGATAAGGTGGAATCGGTTTTAGATAGATTAGAGAAGCGTTCTCTTATTGTACAAACAGTGGTCGCCGGGGTATGGGAACGAAAACCATATTGATTTGCTAAATAAATCAGATAGAGCAGGTTACGCATGGTTTAGATTGGGTGGTTGGAAAACTCGAAAATTACGAGGTGATCTAAATAACACCTGTCCGTTTTGCGCAGAAGAGGAGGAATGGACTCACATTTTATTGATTTGCGCCAGTACCGAACAAAATCGAAACAAATGGCTTTCCGAAGGGGGCTTTAGCGAAAGAACAAGAAACATTGGTCTGGTAATAGAAGTTATGAGGGATAATATATCAACGGTAGTGCAACTCCTGAGCAGATTCTTCAGTATTGTCAGGGGGAAAAGGGAAAAAAAGATTCTTGAAATCTTACAAGAATGTGATTCTGCCGCCCCTTCTTAAATTTGTTCCAGGTCACTTGCAACCTCAGAAAAAGAGAAAGGACGAAGGAATAGAAAAGAAGATACCGAATTGATACTTTTGTTATTACTATTATTATTAGTATTACTCATTATCACATAAAAAAATTTAGTACAGTTAATCTTATTAATCAATTCTTTTACATAACTAGTAATTTATGTATTGAACTTGCTTATCCTGACCGTAGGTTTTCCGTGGTTCCCAACGGTTCTCAACGAATATTCTAGCTGCATCATGCAGTCTAACTTTACTTCTCTAGATGTACATCTGTCTTCATTTTATCGTAAAACTAAAATACCAAGCAACAAGCACTAGAACGTTCGTTGAGAGTGAATGCCAGGGTACAGTATGCACAGCACACGCCAACCTCGGGCTTAAACAAAGGCGTAAGGGCCCTCAGCCCCGACAATAACTTTACATTGTATATTTTTTTCTGTTGTATTTAGATTTAACAAATTTTGTTTAATAAAGCCCTTTTGAATTGAAAAATTGAAATGTGATCTTAACGCCATTGGTAGTTTAAACATCTCATCAACCCTAAAACTACGTATCCGATTCATTTTTATTACTTTTATATTTCAATATTAGTTATCAATTCTTCTTATCCTTAAACCCATTTCTTACCCTTCCTGAGGACTGAGTTCAGATTTACACAATATCGAGATTTCACTATCAACTCAGCGACGCTGAAAATTATGGACTCGTCATTTATATGCCATGTTCGATATTTTTTCATGGCATCCGCTTCCCTATGAGTGGTGGAGTTTATACGGGCTTATTGTGAACTTCGACGTATTCAAGAATGTCGCAGCGGCCCCGAGAACTACGATCTCAACACGAATATCAGTCACTTTCGATATTTTTTTACATTAGTCTCCTCCTCACTCCAACACAAAGGGTGTTTATTCCTTATAGGGGGTTATCGTGTTCTTATCTGATAATGAGTGTGTCACTGCACGTCAGCGGTCCCAAAAATGTTTTATTCAACACCTATTTCCGTTGCTTTTTAAATTATGTTTACCTGTACTTCATTCCAACCCCTACCTTTTTTGACGCTAGGGGTATATAATCTGCAATGTGGACTGATTGATAACTTAGAAAGCACCTGGGACGTCCTTATCCATACCAACAGCACCGAAAAGTATGGTTTCGATTCTAAAATAAGATTCTTCCATTATTTTTACATGACATCCCCTTCTCACCCTAGGGGTGAAAGAGATGTCTTACTCATATAGTACTTGTTGTCATATAGTCAGACATCTGCGTATGAAGTTTGGTTGTAATTGCTTCAGGTCTCTAGAGTTATGGTGGAGAACAGAAATAAAATATTCCATCCCCATTTCAACCCTTTAGGGTCGGATGTTCGTAATATACTTTCTTAGTGAATGTCTACTCTCTAAAAGGAATCTACCTGCCAAATTTTAAGTTTGTAGACTTTGTAGTTTGTGAGATTTCGTGTAGTCAGTCAGTCAGTCAGTGGTATTTCGCTTATACAGGGTTGGGCAGGGAGGTATGGATGATTTGAACGGGGCGTCGTGCAAGGTGGGGATAACCTTGGCGGATAAAGAGTGGGGGTATCTGTTTGTTATGAGTTACCATTTTAGTAGCAATGGAGACGTGGTCGATGGAGCATCGCGTGTTTGTGTACAACACCTTTATTGAAACGGGCCGTTCCGTCATTCAAACTCAGAGACGGTTCCGGAATCATTTCAACGTTGGTCGTCATGGTCGTGTTCCGAGGTTTGAAACAATAATGAAGTGGGTGAATAACTTTCAACGAACAGGTTCCTTGAGACCTGGAACTGCACGAGGTGGTGAACGAACGGTACGAACCCCGGAAAACATTGAAAGAGTGCGTCAAGCAGTTGAAGCAAGCCCTCGTCGTTCGGCTGTGCGACATGCTCGTGCTCTTCGCATGTCGAACCGATCAGTTCGCCGGATTTTACATTTGGACCTGCATTTTCATCCATTTAAGCTGATGGTTGTCCAACAATTGCAGCAAAACGACTACGGAAGACGATTCAGATTTGCAGAAACAATGGTGGAAAACATGACTGATGATATTGTTTTGATTATGAGTGACGAAGCCCATTTTCATTTGTCAGGAGTGGTAAACAAGCAGAACTTTAGGTATTGGGCTTCTGAAAATCCACGTCAACTCCATGAAAAACCTCTACACAGCGACAAATTGACTGTTTGGTGTGGCGTTAGTCGAAACTTCATCATTGGCCCTTACTTTTTCCAAGAAAACGGTCGAACCGTCACTGTCAATACAGATCGTTACCTAACGATGCTGCGTGAGTTTTTTCTGCCACAATTGAGAAGACGACGTATCAACCTCAACACAGTATGGTTTCAACAAGATGGGGCGACATGCCATACATCGAGAGCAGCTATGGAATTTTTGAGGCAGACCTTCCCTGGGCGCCTCATTTCGTTGCGTGGAGATGTGGAATGGCCTCCTCGGTCACCGGACCTGTCACCTTGTGACTATTTTTTATGGGGCTACCTAAAAGCACGTGTATACATAAACAAACCACGTACACTTGAAGCCCTGAGTGAAACAATAACACAAGAAATTCGAGCAGTACCACGTGCAATGCTTCAGAGGAGTATGGACAACTTCTCACAACGTCTACAGGAGTGTATGGACAAAAACGGACAGCATTTAACAGATGTTATTTTTCGTACGTAATCAATGTTTCAATTTTTTCCTCTTTAATTTAATTTTAATTTAATTTAATTTTTGTAATGGCAACATCTAAGGTACACATTAAAAAAATAAATTTTGAGTTTCGTTTAAAAATGAGAGTGTAAGTGTTATTTCAAATCATCCATACCTCCCTGCCCAACTATAGACTAGCTGACTGCCCGCAGTTTTGCTCACGTAAATTCTGCAATATGTCCCCAGTTTTCTTCTTCTCATATCCTCATTGGTATTCACTGAGAATGTTATCCATTGAGGTTATATTAGTAATGGTGTGTACCCTCAATCCCTCATTTTCACTGATGTGATTCAAGAAAAGTTTTTAGAAAACACTAATTTCACACCCTCAGGGGTAAGGCACTGTAAAACACTTTCTTAGCGGACGTTTTTGATAATTGTTTGTATCGCGCACTTCCCAACCCCCACCTCTAGGGACGTACTGCACCGCATTTGGTCCGAAGGGTACATAAGACCATTGGAAATACGATTAATCGTCTTAGAATACACAATTACCATGGACTCAACCCTAATATCGGTTTTTTACATTATTTTCACGTTTCACTCTTTCGGCCTTCAGCTCTAAGAATAACAGGATTTGTTGTTGAAACATCTCGTTAACCCTAAAACTATGTATTTTTATTACATTTATATTTCAATATTAGTTTTAAATTATTTATATCCATTTCCACCCCCAACCCCACCTAAGGGGTGTCAGTGAAGTGTTTATTTCATGAGGGTTAAGTTGAGACACGATATCGAGATTTCACAATCAAGTCAGCGACACCAATAATTATCGAATAATCACTGCTATGTTAGGTTCGATATTTTTTCATAGCGGCCCTTTCCCTAGGGGTGCTGGACTTTATTCGGGGTGATTGTGAACTTTGACGTATTCGAGAATGTCATTATCATTTTCAGCGGCGCCGTGCGTTTTAAGTGTAAATCGTGATTTTCTCATAAATCGTGATTTTCTCGTATATCCTGATTTTCTCGTAAATCGAAGATAGTGGAAAGCGCATTTCGATAATCACGATTTACTGCACAGAAAATCTCATTCAAGGAATTGAGCGAACTTGGTGAAAATGGGCCTAAATAAGAATCATGAAATACTTAGACACATGTGACCTCAAAAACATTTGAATTATTTTCAATATAACGTTATGTGCATCTCAAAATTCGTAAAATCGAGTTAAACCTATTGGATCCCGAACATCTCATTTATAAAGGTTTCAATATGGGTGTAATACATTTGGTACTGTCATGGTGGCGATACTTATGGCCTACTGCATACGCCATCTCTTTATAAAACCGGACTTTTTATTGAAAGATTACAAGGAGTACAAAACCCACTAATCTATAATCTGGGATACACTTCTTAAGCAAAATACATGCTATTTTCCGTTTCAGCAAAACACTATTAAGCCATGACAACAAACATGCCCAGGAAGATAAATGCTGAATTCTTCCGTTTTGTACGTCGAAACCAACGTCATTTATTTTATTTCTTCAATATTTTTCACCACTCTGCTATTAAACAATACGATGAATTTCCTATGAATCATAGGAATCGAAAATAATCATAAATCATTTAACAAAGTGAAACTACGCGTGCAACGCAATCACAAAACTCATACGACTCTATGCACTACAAGCTGTTGCAAGGGGAAGATCTTTTGTTGTATTTGCAACAAAATCTCCTCCTCTACAAAATAAATATTCCAAGTGGATTCTTTAAAGAACAAGATTTTTAATGCGGAAATAAACAAATCCGTCTTGGAACAAAATAAATGAGTGTGACACCAAACGACGAACGGTGGATTAAACGTTCTGCGTGAACTGATTTCTCACGTATAACAGGCGTCGTGATTGAGGAACGTTCTCTGCGTCGGCAGAGGGCGGCGTTCTTCTGCGTGATGACACCACCAGTCGGAACCGTCGTCGCAGCGTCTCTCGTATCGGTCTTCGAAGTTGAAACCGCCGAGTTCGGAGGATAGGATTTCCCCAGCGTCGGGCGTGGTAAGCGTTGGACTTCGAAGATCTTCTGCGCTCGTAGAAATATATCGTCAGGATATGATTTCTTCAGAATTCAGCGTAGGCGAAGTTTGGCCTTGAATATTTTCTGAGCTTGTATAATATCGTCACGATAGAATTCAGAATTCGAATATCGCCAGCACTAGTTTTGAAGTAGAAGTCCTTCAAAGGTTTGGTATATGGCCGGGAACCATTCGGGAGCGATGCGTTCACTTCGAGATCTGACGAGGTAATGATTGTGTCGTTGCTATAAGGTTGGGTCTAAACAAGAATATATGACGGTCTCGAGGGGCCTAACACTGTGTCGCAGTTCACTTCTTGAAAATAATAGTCCTAATAGGTTGTACTGAGCGAACAGGTCACTGACTTCTAGGGTTTCTCTCTGCCGTCATAGAATCACAATCGCGGCGTTCTTTGCTTCATGGAGTCTTCTAATGTTTACTGTTTTGAAGGTTTCTTGGCGTCGTAATTCGAAGTTCTTATGTAGAGAGTGGTATCGCCGTGGAGATCAGTAAACAATATGGCGAGCGTGTAACTTTTCGTAACGAGTTACACGGGGAAGTTTTCCAAGTTTCATGCATGTGAAGGTATGTACCTTGTTAATATGTTGAAAAAGTGTTTCGACAAAGCTTACGAAACATTTAACGAAATATAACGAAAAAAATTGCTAACTTTCGGATGTATACACTAAACATTGTTACTTTTCTGATGCAGTTTATTACACGTTCATATGACTGAGGTGACCAATTGAGATAGTATTTAATAAGTATTCAAGAAGAACAAGCTGGCTATCCACACATCATCTCTATAACACCTTCATTTGTTTTTCGTGAGCTTCGAGTATCCATGGCTACCGCTATTCAAGTTAACACAGGTGACTATGGCATTTTAGAGGAATTCAAAAAGGAAGCAAAAATCTTAATTTACACATTTTCGCCGTGAAACACTTAAGCCCAAATTCAACAAATGGAAAATAATCACGATTTTCTTAAACTTTATTAGGTGAATTGAAACACGAATACATTGTATACGTTTCACCAAGCAATACTAAGGGTCATCACTGTTTCTGAAGAACTCTGTAGGATGGTAGCAATTTTGCAGGGTAACTTGAATAACTATGAATAAAATGCATCTAGTTACTCATCAGCGCCACCAACGGGCACCAGAGGAGCCCGGCAAGATAGCCGGAATTGATTTTAAATTCTCAAATTTGAACTACGTCGTAACATTTCAAACTGTAAATAATGCTTCTTTAACACTTGGGATATGTCACATGTATTAAACTATGAATTTAACAATAATACGAACTAAAAAAATACGTGTTATTTTATACTTTATTCGCAGCAACGTTGATTTTTACTTTATCACGTTAGTAACATTGTAATGCATACCTTTTTGCTTATAAAGAAAGCGTAAATAGGTAAAAATTTATGAAATTACTTCGAATGTTGATTACGGTATTTGAAGAGTGTCTTTAAAATTATCTTATTTTATGCGGTCAAAGGTTAAGTAGTCTTTGAAGTAGTTTTCCAACAACAAAAACCTGAAAGACATTTATTTAAATTTGGAAGAATGAAAAATTATACATCAATGTTTTCATATCTTTGAACCCTAAGTACTGTGTGCAGTGTGCGGATTTGATCCAGAACAAGAAGCTGTACCAAATTCAAATTCCTCTCGACAATCTAACGTCGATTCCATTGCTCGTGAATCACAAACTCTTTGCGAAAATAAAATAATTATATTTCATCATAATGTCCAATCCCTCTCAAACAAATTGACAGAAATTGAAATTCTGGTCCATGAAAATCCATTCGATTTGCTATGCCTCACAGAATATATATTTTTTCGAAACTTGGAAATTATTTTAAAGCATATGACACATAAATCTACTAAATTATCGTTATATGTGGCGATTTCAACATCGATTTCCTGAGTACATCCTACTCTGCACAATCACCAATTAATTGATTCAAGAATCTTATCGACTCCTTCAATCTTATTACTACGATAAACGACCCCACACACCTCTCCGGTTCATTTCAAACATTGATAGAACAAATTATCGTCAACAATGGAATCTCGTATTTCTCTGAAGTGTTTAACGCCGAGTACAGCGATCACCTTGCTCAAATATTGACTATTAATGATAAACTAAAACCACTTAAAATCCATTACAAGTTTTCAAGAGAGTTAATAATAATAATAAATTTATTGTCAAAAAACAGTACAAACTGCGTATGACCACGTGGAGGACAATAAACTAATTTACACTCCGTGTACACACAAACACAGAATAATAGCTTGAAGAATCAGATTCTCGACGCAGCGTCTGCCCTCGGTGAATCTGAAGCAGTGTTTTACAAGAATGAGCTCTGGAAAGATCACTCCAATAAAAAAATATACACCTATTGTTGTAAAAAGAATTAATCTCATTGGAGCTTATAAAAAACAGGATTTCATTGTCGTGAAGAAATTCATTTGCTTTGCCAATAATATGTTCAATTAAGAATAATTCACATTATAGAGAATGCGAATGAAGAATAAATGTTTCAATACGAAAAAATGAGCATAAAACAATAATATACCATACAATACGAATCCTTTCTCCTTCGTACAAAGCAGCCTTAAAATATACCATAAAAATGAAACAGATGACCATCGTAATTGATCCACAGAAGCGTACTCATGCGGAGAAATTAGGAGATATTGCAAAATAACTTAGCGCGCCGGTCACTGGTGCGCCCTGGCGGTGTAAGTTTGAACTATGCGAGCTATTACACGCGTGGGCCCTTTTTCATAGGGCACCTCCGCCGTCCCGGAACGACAGGCTACTGAAGAATATTAATATATCTTCAAGGCGGGAACGTCAATTCTGACAAACTGCGCAGGCGCATAGCACACCTGAACACAAGAGGCGCTTGCTCAAATACAGGTGAGCCTGATAAGAAACATGCAGCATCATTTCGAAACATAGCATGGGCCGACGGCCGGGGTTCGAAGTCCTGACCGAGAACCGACGAGAACATAGGTGGTTAGAATTGTGAGTCAAGTAATTTTCGGGATGAAGAGAAGACGTTGAGATTGTCAGAATATAATTAAGAATTTACGCACTGATAATGCGTTTACAACGACCGTAAGGCCTTGATTCTTTCGCATCGGCAAAATGTGCATTTGCGGGAGCATGAAGGAAGGTAAAGAATTCTTTCTTTCTGGTATAAACTAACCTACATAAACTATTGGCTCAAAGTTAAAGGATTTTGAGATTGTTTTAATTGCCCTATTTTAAGGGAATTTTTATTACACAGAATTACTAAATGGCAATTACTTCGAGTGGTTTTATTTTACTCAGAAGTCCTCCTGCCTCCTGAGATTTTTCAACTATTTCATATATGTCAATTTGTTTAGTCCTGGGGAGTTGATTTTACAGTAGTTTGTTACTCCTTTGGTAGCAAACAAACCTTTTGAGCGGCACGCGTATATATTCCTTTTGCGCATTTAACCTGTATCATGCGGATTAACCCGTTTTGATCAGGAAAAGTCTTAACAACCCTAGCTATTTTCCATTCAAAGGGCACGGGAGAGTCTTTCAAAATAACTATGTCACTTTCTGATAGTGACTTGGATACTGTTTGCCATTTTGATCTATTTTGGAGTATTGACAAATAGTCAGCAGACCAACGCTTCCATAAATAATTTAAATGGTTTTTTAAAGCCATGTATCGTTGCATTGGATTTTGACATTTTTTGTCGTCTTGGGTGAAAGGTAAATTTTTTAAAGGATGGCCTGTTATCAGGTGTTGTGGAGTTATAATTTCCACGTCATCATCATTTGTAGGCCGAGTAAACAACGGACGAGAATTTAGGCAGGCTTCGATTGTGGATAGCAAGGTACGTAATTCTAGGAAGGATATCACATTTTGCCCCAAGGTTCGTCTCAAATGATATTTCATGGATTTTATAGC
>NNCF01126005.1:191486-217308 GCA_002313205.1 Laupala kohalensis
TATACAAATGACAATGAAATGTTTCTGAACATAAGAAGCATTTTGAAGGAAACCTATGATTTGTCGAATCAATCTCATGGTAAACTACTTGCTTTCTTTCAATATTCTCCCTTTTTGTTGACTGTCTACATGAATTACAGAAGAATTCAATGACATCTCCACCGCCTTGACACGTTTTTCAAGAAATTTTATTAATTTTCAAGAAATTTTATTAATTTTCAAGAAATTTTATTAATTTTCAAGAAATTTTATTGGACCAGAAGGGAATTCCATGAACCAAGCCCTTCTGGTCCCCAAGTCTAATTTTTCTAAAAGAATAGTTTGCAATAATATATTTTCCAATCCTGAATCTAATTGTAACGTGTTTATCTCATTGATATGAGAAGAAGATTCTGAAATGAAATTTTTCATATCGTTTAAACCTTTAGATTTCAATGCAAACATTTTTATTATTTCCGAACAATGCTTCATAGCTAATTTATTAACGTCATGGTAATTTTCAATAAGTTTTTTTCCAGCACAAGGTAAAGTTACGGTCAGATATGTCATAGTTTTCCACCAATCTCAACGCATATCCTCTTAAAGATGAAATTAAATAATGCATCTTTTGAACATCCGTTAATTCTCTGTTTTTTACATTAAATCAGAAAATAAATTAAAAAACCTAGTCCAATTTTCTAGCCGACCAGAGAAAACGGGTATTGAAATTGGAGCAAGTCTTATTAAACCGTTAGATGAAACATTTTGTTGTGGTGGTTCTTGAGAGCTTACAGACCTATCATTTGTTGAATTTTTTATAAGTGAAGTAAGGTTATCCTTAGTGCTAAGATACAAATCTTCTAGTTCAGATAACAATTCTTGGTTCAATATAACATTTGATTCCTCCATCAGCTTACTTAATTCAACCCAAATCGTTTCTAAATGAGCTAATCTAACCTCAGCCTGCGTCAATGAAACTTCACCTTCATCAAGAAATGATGACAGCTTGTGAAGTGATTTTTGTATATATGATAACTTTAATTCAAAATTTTTCTTTGATTTTGGCATGATGACATACAACCGGATGACAATAAATGGTTTAAATACCTTCAAGACAAGAACAAGGAGCTAAAACACTTCTCAACCAGTTAGATTTCAATATTTATTGTAGCTTGTTAAGAGAAAATTATTTTTAAGATGCCTACACACTTCAAAAATTTTTTAAGGTTTGGTTTTTATATTAAAAACCTGTAAGAATAAGGAATAATCACATGTCTTCGTAACATGTACTAGTAAGATTGTTAAAACAATTTCAACTTGACAAAGGATTCCATTTGAATGACAGTCAAGGGCCTATTCAATTTTTATACAAAACAACAAGGAATTATGAAATATTAACACCTTGCAGAGAAATGTTCTAAGGTGCTAACATGCAAGAGTATAAGATTAATCAATTCTCTATTATCAATAGTCCAACCTGAGATGGCATATGAAGAATTCACAATGAAGAAATTTCACTTGATAGTTTCACAGAATAATTCAATAAATTCTAATATATACTCATCTGAAATGGAGAGGTCCCTGCGTCGGTTCCCGGGTTTCGGCACCATTTTTGTTCGCACAAAACACAGAATAAAATCAGCCGGCTCCTAGGAACAGCGTTTCCCCAAGTGTGTATGCAAAGAAGATCACTTCAATAAAAAATATACACCTATTGTTGAATAAGAATTAATCTCATTGGAGCTTATAAAAAACAAGATTTCATTGTTCGGAAGCTTTGATTGCTCTGCTAATAGTAACTTGAAATTAAGAAATAATTCACACTATTTACAATGTGAATTCCAGATAAATGATTCAATATGAAAAAAATTGGCATAAAACGAATTTTATGATATACAATACGTATTTTCTTCCTCGAGTTCGTTTCTCGTAAAAGAAGCCGCCTAAAACAGATGAAAGTTCTTCGTCACTCGACTGTCGAGGTCTAGCGACAGCCACGCTCTCCAATGCAAGAATTCTGAATTTATTTTGCAGGCCTTTCGTGTGCCCGGTCGCTGGAGCTATCTGGTGGGGTAATACTAAACCACCCTTTTGCGAGGGAATTGAAGCTTGGACACGTTCGCTGTTTACACAACGGCCTTCAGCAGGCTACTGAAGATATTTTACTATATCTTCAAGGCGGGAACGTCAATTCTGCCGAACTGCGCAAGCGCGCNAGAACGTCAATTATGCCGAACTGCGCAAGCGCGCGTCGCATCCGCACGCAAGAGACGCTTGCTCAGTCCAGGCTCTCTTGACATACGACCTCCAGGTTCATTTCGAAACGCTCCGGAAGCAAGCAAGGGACCATCCCATCAATTCCGATCAAGGGCCCTAAGGCAGAGGCGGATTCAAAAACTTCAGCAAAAGTTCCTAGATAAGATAAAAAGTTAGCTGAGAGTTATAATACATATATGATAAATTTAATAATAAATTTATTGTCAAAAAACAGTACAAACTGCGTATGACCACGTGGAGGGGAAAAAACTAATTTCTCTCCGGAAGCAAGCAAGGGACCATCCCATCAATTCCGATCAAGGGCCCTAAGGCAGAGGCGGATTCAAAAAATTCAGCAAAANGTTGGCTGCGAGTTATAATACTAATAGAATGTCAATATGTTTGTAATTTTAAGCAAAAAATTACATGTACAAATTTAATGTCGATATGTTTGTAATTTAACTCAATTATGTTTGTAAATTTAGATGTACACGTTATTATCGAACTATAGATTATTCTGAGTGTAGTGTTTAAAAATCATAAGAGTTGAAGAAACACTAAATTAAGTGGTTTTAGTTTATTGTTACAATAAACACGCCCCTAGACAAAGCCTAGAGAACCTGTATAAGAAATCCGCCTCTACCCGAAGGAAATCCGAAGCAAAACCCGGGCAAGGATGAGGCTACAGAATTAATGTACACAACAGTGTCAAAGTTGAGTACACATAAAACTAAATTAATATGAACCATAAGAAACAATAATCATGCAAGATAATAGTGTTTGAAATTGTTATAAGTTATTTAAAAAGTGCTACAGCAATGGAGTGATAAAGTACAAGACTGATTTAACTTTTATTAAAATCAATAAATTCTTTTGCAGTGTAGAAGCACTGGTGCAGGAGGTAGTTTTTAACCGCGGATTTGAAGATATTCAATTTCATAAAGTCTTTTATATTCTTGGGCAGGGAATTATATAGAACGATTCGCGTATAATGCGGTCCTTTTTGGCAAAGAGTGGTTGACACTCTAGGCCGATAAATATTATTACTATTGTGAGTATTGTGTTCGTGAACGAGACTGTTTCGCATGAAGCAAGGGAGGCACTTTAGTAATTCGGTCTTAACAAACAATTTCATAAATATAAATGCAGGGAAGTGTTAAGATATTTAATTCCTTGAATAAAGGTTTACAAGAGTTTCGGCGGTGAGATTTACAAATGGGGGTGAGTTAAATAACACAAATCCATCCATATTTATAAATTATTTGCGTAACGAAACAAGGAAAGATGATTAAAATTGCCAAAACACCGACGACAAATTCAATGTATTTATCTCAATATTCCTAGAACATTACAACTCTAGCTTTCCCATAAAACGCAAGTTAATTAACACAAAGAAATACAATAGATGGATCACCCAAGGGATAAGAATTTCTTCAAAAAACAAACGCTGTTTATATTATCATTCAAAACTATTTAACCAACCACTCGAAATCCATGTTTATTTCCGTAAATATAAGAATATTCTTCGAAAAGTAGTCCATGCAGCTATAATTATGGAAAACGAAGGGCAGGTACTTAAATCGAACAACCGGATGAAATCGATGTGGAATATTGTCAAAAATTACACGTCAACTTCTGAAAATCGCGAAGAAAATACTTCTCTATCAAACGATGGCGAAATCTTATCAAATCCTCAAGACATCTCAAATTTGTTTAATTCTTACATCTCAGAAGTAGGTAAAATAACGAACTCAATATATCCAAATCAATGTCCTCCAATTATATCCACCCACGTTCCCAATTCTATGTTCACTTCCGAAACTAACACCAGTGAAGTCATGAGAATCACCAGCTCATTTAAAAAAAATCAACAGACATAGATGATATACCCGAGTTTATTGTCAAATTTTCGTCCAACGCTATATTAAATCCACTCCTACATATTTTTAATAGTTCTTTTATCGGAAGGGGTGTTTCCCATCATATTTAAGAGAGCTAAAGTGAAACCTTTACACAATAAAGAAAACAAACTTAATATTGGACATTACCGACCAATATCTCTACTACCCACTTTCTCCAAAATTTTAGAAAAATTGTTCTGAAAGCGTCTTGTAGATTTTTTATCAAAAAATAACATTCTCTCTGACGATCAACACGGTTTTAGGAAATCCTTTTCCAATACCAGCGCCATATTTTCTTTCTTAAACGATGTTACCACATCTCTTGACAGTGGAGAAAATCCTCAGGTTGTTTTTCTTGACATATCCACAGCATTCGATGACATCGATCACGAAATTCTCCTTTCCAAATTGCATTCTTTAGGCATTCGTGGACTTCCACATCAATGGCTAACTTCTTATTTAAAAGATAGATATCAACAGGTCGAAATATCCTATACTAAAAATAAAACACTTCAGCGTTGTCTTTCAGGTACAAAGCCTCTTACTTGCGGAGTACCCCAAGGATCAATTCTTGGCCCTATACTCTTTTTATTGTATGTGAGCGACATGTCATAATCCACATCAGATTGCAAAATGGTTCTTTTTGCTGATGACACTAATTTACCACGTAAACACGCCAATGCTCGAAAAGTTTTGTATAACCTTTCGACTTGGTTCCATGAAAATGGTCTCATTGTAAACACTGACAAAACAGTGACTATGTTATTTCACAATAGTATCACAAAATATTTACCTCAGGTTTCTCTTTCTTTAAACGGAACACAATTAAAAACTGTTACGAATACAATATTCTTAGGTCTCCATATTCAAGAAAACCTCAAATGGAATTGTCACGTTGACAATCTTAATTCCCAATTAAGCAAATTGTGTTACGCATTCCGAATCTTAGTTAATGTAGTTAGTCCACGTATTTCTCGTTGCGTATATTTTGCAAACGTTTTCTCCCATTTACGTTACGACATTACCTTCTGGGGTAATTCCGGTCAGAGCATTCAAACTTTCAGAATTCAGAAGATAGTTAGTTCAGATAATTTGTAAATCTCGCTCCCGAAACTCTTGTAAACCTTTATTCAAGGAATTAAATATCTTAATACTTCCCTGCATTTATATTTATGAAACGGTCTTATTTGTTAAGACCGAATTACTGAAGTGCCACCCTTGCTTTATACGAAACAGTCTCGTTCACGAACACAATACTCGCAATAGGAATAATATTCATCGCCCTAGAGTGCCAATCCCTTTTTGCCAAAAAGGACGATATCATTCTGGAATCGTTCTATATAATTCCCTGTCCAAAAAATATAAGAGATATTATGAAATGGAGTCTCTTCAAATTCGCGGTTAAAAACTACCTCCTGCACCAGTGCTTCTACAATTTAAAAGAATTTATTGATTTTAATGAAAGTTGAATCCGTCTTGTAGTTTATCATGCCATTTCTGTAGTACTTTTTAAATAACTTATAACAATTTCAAAAATTATTTTATTGCATGATTATTGTGTCTTATGATTCATATTAATTTAGTTTTATGTGTACTCAACTTTGACACGGTTGTGTACAACAATTCTGTAGCCTCATCCTTGCCCGGGTTTTGCTTCGGATGTCCTTCGGGTAGTGGGGGATATCTTATACAGGTTCTCTAGGCTTTGTCTAGGGGCGAGTTTATTGTAACAATAAATCGTGAATTTAGTGTTATTTCAATTCTTATGATTTTTAAACTCTATACTCAGAATAATCTATAATTCGATAATAATTTTGACGTTTTTAGCGTTAAATTACA
The DNA here is from genome assembly GCA_002313205.1 of Laupala kohalensis. NCBI lineage: Eukaryota > Metazoa > Arthropoda > Insecta > Orthoptera > Trigonidiidae > Laupala > Laupala kohalensis. The sequence continues at coordinate 197,462 of NNCF01126005.1, forward strand.
AACATATTGACATACTTATATCTCGCAACTAACTTTTTATCTTATCTAGGAATTATTGCTGAAAGTTTTGAATCCGCCTCTACCTTAGGGCCTTTGATCGGAATTGATGGGATGGTCCCTTCCTTGTTTCCGGAGAGTAAATTAGTTTATTGTCCTCCACGTAGTCATACGAAGTTTGAACTGCTTTTTTGACAATAAATTTATATATATAAGGCCGTAGCATTAGTTTTCGCACTCGGGTGGTGAAAGACAAATATGTGGTAAGCGCAGGCGGTGGTCCGCTCGATGTATTGCGGCGTTGTAACGCTTCACTACCGTAATATGGAGTAACCTGACATTTTATCGAATAACTCATTTCATATCCCATGAGTTATGATTGTCATAGGATTTTCATATTTTCAGAATACCAGAGAATACTTTCAAAAAGTTTCAAGAAATTCCTACGTTAAAAAGATTCTGAGACGCGACTAAAATTCGCTCCGCAATCATTTTCGAGACGATTTTAAAGAGCCCTCAACCAACTTCCTACGACGCCGGCAAGTGCCTCATAATTTATGTCAGTCAGTGACACGGTCAGCTTTATGTATATTAGTTGCACCAACAGTACCATTGTATGCACAAAACAGAATTCGCATTTCTTAGAAAAATCGTTTTCAAATTTTAATTTGTGACATTCAACACAATAGAAAAGCTTTCAAATTGTTTTAACTCACCGCCAATGGTGTTCTCGATTGCTTCCTGAGCCTTCTGCACTCCAAGGCGAAAGTGTTCCAGTTCAGGACGGAGGCGCAAGCCGCGGTGATAGAAGACAAGAGCGTGCTCGAAGTCACCCAAGTGGTAAAGCGCTTCTGCCTTCTGGAAAATTGCTGTGCATACAGAAGAAGTGCAAAAGAACACATCCTAACAATACTCACTGCGCGTATTTCTCAGAAAATGATTGCGTTACCATATGGGGACTTGAAATGAGAACTGATCCTAATATCGTACTTCGATGTTCAGTAAGGTACAGCATGTATTAACAACAGAAATCTCTTAGATTGCGGTGAGCCTCACCGCCAGGTAACAGATTAATTATGAAAGAAGTTGAATGAAAATGGGAGACGGGAGGCGAACGGGATGGCGCAGTCGGTAAGCGCATGAGCGAGCTAATCTCGGTCCCGTCTCCCATTTTCATTCAACATTCCAAGGACAATCAATACGCAATCATTCTGAATTGAAATAGTAAAATAGGCACGACGTGTGCAGTGAACTAGCTATATATCGTTCATATAACTTCATTGAACTAGCTATATAACTTTGGCACGGTTGTGTACATAAATTCTGTAGCCCCATCCTGGCTCGGGTTTTTCTCCGTTTTTCCTTCTGGTAGAGGCGGATTTTCATACAGGTTCTCTAGGCTTTGTTTAGGGGCGTGTTTATTGTAACAATAAATCGTGAATTTAGTGTTATTTCAATTCTTATGATTTTTAAACACTATACTCAGAATAATCTATAGTTCGATAATAACTTGTACATGTAATTTTTTGCTTAAAATTACAAACATATTGACATTCTATTAGTATTATAACTCGCAGCCAACTTTTTAACTTATCTAGGAACTTTTGCTGAAATTTTTGAATCCGCCTCTGCCTTAGGGCCCTTGATAGGAATTTATGGGATGGTCCCTTGCTTGCTTCCGGAGAGTAAATTAGTTTATTGTCTTCCACGTGGTCATACGCAGTTTGTACTGTTTTTTGACAATAAATTTATTTATTTATTGTACTAATATCGAGTTATGTCGATTGTGTGATTGTGAATTGATAATTGGAGATGTCGTCGTCTTGTTTGTACGCATGCTCGCGTTAACTTGGTGACGAGGGAAGTGCATAGCAGCGGTATTCGAAATGGTATTGTGGTGAAGGAAGATGATTGCTCGGAACGCGAGAGAGAGGTGTGCATCCATAGAATGTTGATGGGCATATCACACGAGTCGTGAAAGCAGTGCTTAAGTGAAGTTTAAGCTTTAATGAGGCTAAACGAACGTTCAAAGTACGCTGAGGAAGAACTTTGCTATAAAATGGAAATGACAAAGAAAAATTCAATGGGAGTTATTTGAATGTGTTTGGATACCTGCGACTGTTTCAGCTAGAAAGGCGTGTTCGGAACGATTATGATAGTCAATCTATCTGACGTGGCTAATTGACCTAAGCGAAGGGGCCTGGTCTCTTTTCCTTAATCTTATAGTGGCAGTTGATAACATCACGGACGGAACGGAGAAAATGATCAGCTGTATAATATGCACTGGAATTAGCAAAAATAGGGGAAATAATTCGTAAAGTTTTGAAATTTGGCTATTAGGAGTAGAATTTTGTATTGTTTATGATTATTAACTCTCCCCCAAAATTTTCGGAGCAACGTATCCCTAAAAGCCACCCCTAACGTGCACGTCGCGGTTTTGGCGTTTTGACGCAAAACTGTCAGGTTTCTGAGAATGTTATTTATATAAAAAAATATTTCTCATTAAATTTCCTACAAAACAGGTGATAACCATTTTTGTGTTAAGTCTAATGGTTCACGAGATATAAGCTCTCCAATTACGGTGAAGTTTTCAAAATCGCAATTTCTTCGTCATTTTTGGATAAATGAATGATGCTTTATGCATTTTAGGACCTCGAAGGACCTATGTATCAACATGTAGTGATGAATACAAGGAAACAACTGCCTCAATACGATTTTCGATTGAGAAACTCGGGCTTTAGTGCGAATATAAGGTGATCAGATTTCCCGTACGTGTTTTGTCAAATATTCCCTGCGCGCGTATTCGTTGCATCTGCGTGAGGACGTCTATGAGCTGTTATCGTGTGAGGGTGCTTCAGAAATTTACGTTTATTTGCTTTTACTCGCATACTACATTTTTCTTTCGATAGAAAATTATACAATCGGCCCTCTTCCAATTCTGAACAATATTCCGAAAAACATAATTTGCAGTACTCCGTGCGCGGTTTTTTCGCGATACAGCTATATATTTGAGAAAGATAAGACTTTCTTATGATATTTAATTATTCAGACAGATTTGCACTTTTTTTGATACGTGTGGTTTTATGCAATAAGTCATTCCGAGGGTAAAATTCAAAATTACAATTTATCCACTTTTAGATAAAGATAGGTGTCACCGTACAATCAAAAAGAGGAGTCATTTACTTTCGATTTCCCTTTTATTAGTGTAAAACTATTGCCACATAGAGCTTTTGATACTATATAACAAAACATGCCCGGCCAATCGGAATAACAAAAGGATGGCATTATAGCAGAACCGGAATTCTGAATTCCGGCGGGATGGAGGGTGTACGAGAGTCTACACCCTTCACCCAATTACCACATTACTTTTACTAATTTAACATCTGCCAACTAATTTTATCCTACATATTAATGAAATAACTTCAATAAATGTTTATTGATTTAAAAATATTGAATAAAAAAGATGCGTTTACATAGTTAGAAACACTTATTTTTAAACAAAATTAAGTACTCTCTCGATTAGAAATAAAAAATCACTAAAATTAAGGAAAAACACCGACACGAATTACACCGTTTCGAATCACGATTAGCGATTGCTGAGTAATCATAGGTGCGAATTTCGAACGATTTTGACGCATTTGTGAATCCAAATATTTAAAAGAAGAAAATAGACACTTAAAAATGGCACTACAATCCAATGGGTGTTCACAACGAGAGATAAAGGGAACTCTCCATTCCAACTAAACAACTGTGATCAATTCAAACACTGAAAATCTGACACTGAGCATTGCTCACTTGCCCTACATACATAAAGTCACGGACAGCATCAGTAAAATGTTAAAGAAACACAAGGTCAAGACCATTTTTAAACCTATTAACCAGATTAATTATGTTATGTTGAATGAAAATGGGAGACGGGATTCGAACTCGGGACCTGGAGCTTAGCGCGTTCATGCGCTTACTGACTGCGCCATCCCGTTCGCCTCCGGGGCCCGTCTTCCATCCTCATTTAACTTGTGAGACCCAAAGAATCTCGGTCCCGTCTCCCATTTTCATTCAACATAACATAATTAATCTGTTACCTGGCGGTGAGGTTCACCGCAATCAAAGAGATATCTACCTATTAACCAGATTCACAGCGTTCTCCGTCCCATCAAAGACACACGAGATCCCCTCGCCAGTGGAGATATATACCGGATCCCATGGTCATGTGTATACATTGGCACTACAAAGAGCAGTGTTAACACTCTTACAGAACATCCAGATACTGTTGACTCAGACAGGAAGACAAGTCAGCGGTTGCTGAACATGCTTGGAAGGAGGGACACGACATTCAATTTCGTGAAACTGTAAAAATTGCTTCCACGTCGCAGTACCATACAAGATTACACCGGGAAGCAATAGAAATACATAAGCATCGGAATAACTTCAATAGAAAAGAGGAAAATCTAAAGATCAATAGTGCCTCGTACCCCGTGCTTCGTAACTTAAATCCAAAACCTGTTTATAAAAAATCTTCAAATCGATTATGTTCCAACCAATCAGAAAGAAGCACACTCCCGCTTCCCGTCCTTTCCCACTATAAATAGCACTGAGTCTCCGTTCGCCACATCAGTAGCTGTTGGGTCGCCGCTGAGCGTGGGCGACGGAAAGTTCCACACTGAAGATAGCCGCCGCAGTAGCGGCCGAAACGTCTGTGAAGAACTCTTCATATGGACCACGGCTCAATAACTCAGACGTTTTTACATACATTGATTCCGGCCGTGGAAGCCTGCATTCTGTTGCTGTAAACTCGTCGTTTTCCAGCTTGCCTCTTTTGTTTTCAGTTTGAAATTTAGTTGTAAATTCAGAATAGCAATTTTGATGATAACGAACCCCTGAAGCATCTAAACAAATAGAGCCTTCAACGCGAGAAGTAACTTCTTTACCACATAAATCCGATTTTTTTTTTGCATAACCAAGAATTGTTTCTTTAAATTTTAAGGTTCAAACAAAATAAATTTAAAAAAAAATCGAACGGCTCCAAAGAACGCAGCGCGAGTTTAGTTTAGTCTTTTGATTTGACTGTCATTTCTTTCAGGAAAGTGACTATATATCTTTCACTTCCGTAATCTCTCTGGGATAACATATGCAACTCGATACTTTTACTGTTTCATGTTTACATGTTTCCCGTCTCCTCGATGTTTACTAGATGCAAGCAAAGTCGTCAGGCCATTTGAAACTCGTACCGCGTCATTTTCTAGCAGTGGTCTCTCACAAAGAATGCATATTGCATCCGTTGCTCTAAACCTACATAAAAATATATTTGTTTTTGTTTTATTAAATGCGACATTAAATCTTGTATTCACAAAGACGAATTATCATATTTTTTAAGAACGTTCTTGCCCAGAGTATAATACAATGCGCACTGGACTTGCATTAATCCATTACGAAAATGGTAGAAAAAAGTTGAAAAATCTTTCTTATTCATAAATTAATTACAACTTTGAATTTTCTACTCTAATACGATATAAATAATATTCCATGAAGAGTGTAAAAGTCCGATTTCAATTTCTTGTAGGAGCTGAAAAGTTTCGCTGTGGCACCTTCATTGTTAACAACAGTTACATACTTTAGTTAAAACGGGATACTTTAACTTTTAACTATTCGCATTACTGCAACTCGTCTTGTACCTTTCTTTCGCTCTCATAACCCGAAATCTATTATTCATTTTAATAGATGTACGAATCTGATATCCATCGATCAATACACGGAAAAGTATTATATACATGGTAGAAACAATTTCCTATGAATTTTTTTAAAGCCGATTGCATGAAACAGATGCAACGCAAACATCGCGCAAGCTGCGAATATTTGACGAAATGTGTGCAGGAACCCGGTCACCTATTCGCATTAAAACCAGAGTTTTTCGATCGAAAAATCGTATTGAGGCAGCTGTTTCGTTGCGTATATCACTATATATTGATGCATAGGTCCGTCGAGGTCCTAATATGCATAAAGTATTATTTCTTTATCCAAAAATAACGAAGAAATTGTGATTTTGAAAATTACCTCCTGATTGGAGAGCTAATATCTCGCGAACTACTAGACAAAACGGTTATCACCTGTTTTGTAAGAAATTTAATGAGAAATAATTTTGCATTGAGATAACTTTCACAAATACTGACCGTTTTGCGTAAAAAGGCAAACACCGCGAACGTGCACATTAGGGGTGGCTTTTAGGTGCACATTACGCGTGACTCCGAAAATTTTGGGGGAGAGTTAATAATCGTAAACAATACTACATTCTACACCTAATTACCAAGTTTCAAAACGTCACGAATTATTTCCCCTAAGGGTCTGTTTTTCGTCTAATTTCAGTGTACAGTTCGGTTCAGTAAGGTACAGTGAATTTACGAGTGGAATACTTGCGGAGCAATGTGGGGAGACTAAGGAATAGATCGAAGGAACGTGTGAAAGTATTATTTACGTGATTAGGAAACATTCAGTAACAATGCAACTTTTATAAATTGTGGCGAGGATTGGGGTTTAGGCTTCTTAAGTTACAGTGCTTATGAAATTTAAGAGATCAGAGCTGTGTTAAAAAGTGAGATTGAAGGATTATATGTCAAGGGTAGGGTATTAATGTCTTTCATGTATCATAAAAGGTTGGATAGCAATAATGTGAATGAAAATTTTATTAATTATAAAGAGAATTTTAATTGTCTCTTGTCTGAGAATTTGTAATATTTCTCAGTGAAATTGATGAATGAAAGACCTAAAGACCTGAGAACCAAATTCAATTTAAATGTATTTCGAAATGTTTTAAATGTTTCATGTTTTGCAAAAAGTTTGTTTGTTTGTTTGTAAAGTGTAATAAAGGTTTTGTTCCATGAATGGTACTGAGACTGGTTTCGTGGTACAATATACATACAATAATCTCTACTATGATCAAGTATGTCGTAGTCCAAACATGTGACAACTGCTGACGCGCTGTTGAACAATATTTTCAGGAAATTGTAAGTATGTTACATGATTACATGACTGTGTACAGAAAGAGTCTTCTAGTAAAAGGAAAGCTCATTTCATTGCCTACAATTCTTATGAAAACCAAACTTACCAGGACTAAAGTGTGTTTAATAATTTTTCATATACAAAGAAATGGAAAAATATTTTCAATAGCCCACAATAATCTTCAAACAATTCTGTATAAGTATATTTTTTTAGAATAAAATGGTTATTTCAACTGCAGTAAATAAGCGATAATAAAACCGTCATTTGTGCAATAAAAGAATCGAGATTAATAAAACAAAGGTATTAATGACATTCCTTCCCAAGGAAAATTCTCCATCTCCGGAGGAAAACCGGAGAAAAAATCGGGCCAGACCACGATGCACACCCGTTTGCACAGGCTACAGCTTCCCGTTGCGGAAATTTTGAACGTGCAGCGGGCATTATGAGTGCATGCTGAGGGCAACTCCCATCAGCCATCTCGCTGAGGAGGTGATGATGATCGGACGCGCAGTGGTTCCTTAAAGCTTTCTCATAGCAATGACAGTCATGCAGATTTTGAGCCACTTCACCTCATAAGGCACATATAAAATATATTGTAATACTATATATAAAAATTGGATACAATGTATTGAATGAATAACGATTTTGAAGTTACTTGTATCGTTAATCGGAGATATTGTAGCTGAAGAAGCATAAGAATAGTTTTTTATGCTTGTTTCAAAAATATACCCGATGCTCGGCTAATGTGAATAGTGAGCAAATGTTTTTCTGAAATTTTCTTACAAAACCTGAACACAAGAGTAAAAATGAAGGGTTCAAATGACATCCAGAATCGTAAGTAATTCAGCCCAACACTAACTGTTTCTCAGAGTTTATAAAATATTTTTGACACTTTTGCCTTGCTTAGTGAGTAAGCTCAACTCTGCCTGCGGTGGGCACTCGGGGGATTGAGTACCTCAGCAGCCGCCGTTGCCGGTCCCAAACCCGGAAAAAAGAGGAGGGTTGGATGTTGGGTCAGCTCCCCATCATCCATAAAAATCAGAACACTGCTAAACGCTCCACAAAGAGGTCTCGGAACATGGTTAACAAACTAAGAAGACAAAGGCAAAGGAAACGGAAAATGATAATTGGTACATGGAATATAAGAACGTTATTGAAACCTGGCAAATTTCAATAATTAACAGACCAAATAAGCAAAATGCAAATTGAACTAGTCGCTTTCCAAGAATTAAGATGGCCCGACATGGGGCGTATAGTGATAGGTGATTATGTATTATATTATTCTGGTACGAAGACAAACTCAGGACAGGCGGGTAAAGGTTTCCTTCTTAGACGTAAATTGTTAAACAATGTAATAAACTTTACTCCAATTTCAGAACGAATTTGTAAACTAAGATTGAAAGGAAAATTTAATAACTTAACGTTCGTGAACATTTATGCTCCAATAAAGGATCAAGAGGAAGAGAAGAAGGAAATATTCTATGATGACCTGCAAGATATAATTAAGCAAGTACCAAGATACAATATTTTAATAATTTTGGGGGATTTAAACACACAATTGGGAAGAGAAGGAGCCTATAGTAGAGTAACGGGCAAGTATATCCTGCACATAACAACAAATGTACAAACAAACAAACGGAATTATTATGTGGATTCGCCGAGAACAACGATCTAATAGTCGCGAGTACCCAATTTCAACATAAAGGTATACATAAGGGTACATAGGTCTCACCTGACAAAAAGGTTATAAACCAAATGTTGTCATTAATAGAATAAAGAAGAACCTAATAGAAGATGTACGATCTTTAAGAGGTCCAAATATGGACTCCGATAACTTTCTTATTAAAGTAATTGTGCAGCTGAGACTCCCTAATATATATAGAGCAAAGAACAAAGTCAAAAAATGGAGTCTAGACCAACTAACGAACTCGCAAAAAAAGAAGCAATATTCGCTTAAAGTATATGACGCTAAACACAAGATCAATATCAGAAGATATAGAAGAGAATTGGAAAACTCTAGCGAACTTGCTCACCAATGCAGCGGTATCAGTCATAGGGAAGAAAGAAAGAAGAGAGCAAAGAAATTGGTGGGATGATGAATGTAAGGAAGCGATTGAGCGCAAAAACGCAGAGCGTGCGAGAGCTCTACAATTAAGTACCAGAAGCAGCTATGAAAGATACAGGTTGGAAAGAAGAAGGGCGAACCTGTCTGTAAAAGAAAGAAAAAGAGTTGGATTAATGCAAAAATCACCGCAATGGAGAGGTTTATAAAAAGAATTAAGCGCGCAAGTTTTTTGGGGAACTGAAATCAAAAGTTAAACAGCGGAGGTTTGAGTTCATTTTTGGACGAATTACGAAACGTGTTGACACAAGAAAAGGAGGTATTGGAAAGATGGCCTGCCTTCTTTGCTGACGTGTTTAACCCCCAAGCCCAAATAGCAAAAGGAGGGGAAACCGAACAAGAGGGGTACAGAAGAGAATCAACCGAAACGGATACAGGTGAAATCGCTGAACCCTCCTTCAATGAAATATGCTATATTATTAATAACCTGAATCAAAACAAGGCTGCAGGATCAGACAGCATACCGACCGAACTAATAAAAGAGGGGGGAAGAACGCTCAAGATGGCTATACATGAGCTGATACTACAAATTTGGAGACGCGAAAAACTACCTTCACAATGGAACGAAAGCGTGATCTTTCCAGTTTACAAGAAAGGTGATAGGTTAGAGTGTAGGAACTATATACCTATAGCATTATTAAACGTAATTTATAAGATTTTTGCAATCCTTGTAAACAAAAGATTAACAGAAATTATTGAAAGCAAGTTAAGCGACAACCAGGCAGGTTTCCGCCAAAATAGGTCAACGACAGATAATATTTTTGGCATGAGACAAGTGTACGAGAAGTTCTATGAATATGGAGTTGACCACTATAATATGTTCGTAGACTATTCAAATGCTTTTGATACGGTCATAAGGGAGAAGGTGATAGAAGCCCTGGTGGTATATGGTGTGCCAGTAAAGCTATGAAAACTCTTCCAAATAACGCTAGCGAACACAAAGGCCAGAATAAAAATCAATAACAGATTGAGTGAAGACTTTGAGGTGGGGCATGGAGTAAAACAAGGAGATCCGTTTCAGCGTCCCTTTTCAATACAACATTGGATGTAATATTGAAAGCAATAGATGTTAAAGGGAACATAACACGCCTTAAGCAGTGTGTTGCGTATGCGGATGACATTTTACTAACTACCCGAACCAGAAAGGCACTACAAGAAGTCTTCAAATCACTCAAAACACATTCGTTATCGTCAGGAATGAAAATAAACGAGAAGAAAACAAAATATATGTCAAGCAGACTAAGGAAACCTTGTACCCAAGAGGAGATCCTATACGATGAGAATTATCAAGTCGTAAACTCCTTTAAGTGTCTTAGTTGGACACTGAACCCAAATAAATCAATAGAAGAAGAAATCTCTGAAAGATTGGCATCCGGAAATAGGGCGTATTTTGCCAATCTGGCATTATTCCAGAACAAGTTATTATCAAAAGCTGATAAATTTAGGATCTACCAAACGGTTATACGTCCTGTCGTAACATACGCAGCAGAAACATGTACACTGAAAGAAAAAGACATGAGGAAACTATGTGTTTTTGAGAGGAAAATATTAAGGAAGATTTATGGCCCTATCAAAGAACCAGATGGCATGTGGAGAAAGAGATTTAATTACGAGTTAAGACAATCTCATACAGTTTAAAAACATAGTAAGTCATATAAGAGCATTAAGACTTCGATGGTTTGGCCACTTACAAAGACTTCCGGAGGAGAGAATGGTGAAGAAAATCTACAACTGGTGCCCGGCAGCCGCAAAGAAAAAGGGAAGACCGAAAATCAGGTGGAAGGACGACGTACTAAAAGAGATCAGAGACCTGGGAGTCAAGAATTGAACTAGTATAGCATAGAACAGAAAGAAATGGAAAGCTGTAGTGGAGCAGGCCAAAACATCGTGGAAGATGTTGTAGAGCCTAATAAGAAGCAGTGTGTAAGCTCTATTCCTAAGTTTAAACTCCTGCTTTCTACCAGACTTGCGTACAGGTAATTAATTTACCTCTGTAGGATTTTACTTCGTAAAATTTCCTGGTTTAATAAATAAATAAAATTAAATATCCAAACAGGCAGTGGGGAGAGTGGTGGCGCTCGAGTATCTACTCACCGCCTCCTATGAAGCCCACACTTGCCTGCGGTTGCCCGTAGCATTCGTCGAAGGACAAATTGCTGGCCACATCTTGTGTACTGTATAGAGCCATACGCCGAGCTCGGCGATCCCTGAGGAGATGGTCCTTGATATGCTCAACTCATCACGATCAATCTTTAACAAGCACTTCAGGGACCAGGGCCTTGCCGATCCGGAGTTCCTTCGGTTTGGGCGCGGTGCTGCCACCTGTCGCACTAGGACTACCAACAATCCAAGAAGACGTCCTGGAGCACTACATGGCTGAGGAAGCTGAAGAACTCTAAGCTTTTGCATGAAAGTGATCCGTGCGTATCACGACAGCTGGAACCATCGCTGCTGTCTCCTGTTTTGTTGCATGGGGAACAGCGATCGCAATCGCAACTATACCGTTTTATTTTGAATCTCTCCACTTTAGAATTTGTTACACACCATAACTGGACAGAGCGCTCAAACGCGCTCAAATAATCCGTACAGTATGGATTCGGCGTGGTTTGGGCGCGCTTTCAGTTGCGCTGGCTACGCCCTCCAGTTTACGCGTCCAAATTCCGTTTCTATCGCTTGAATAAGACAGTTCAAGGCCTTATCATTGGCCGTGTCAGGCAGGTTCGGATGGGACGTTACAACGGTGCGTTAGAAGCTCCCGTATAGAATGGTTCTGTGGCTCAAAGCTCGGTTATGATGGGCGTTGGAAACGTCCTTACAGTATATATCGCCGCGCTTTAAACGTTCCGAGCTCCCAGAGCAACCAGTTGCGTTGGCATCGCACCAGTGCCCAAACGGCTGTCTCAAGGTTGCGCTACCGAGAAGGTAGCCTCGTGTTATATATTGAAGGGAGTGATGTAGACACTCTTCCTGAGCAACCCGAGAGTACTATTTCTTAAAAAATAATAGTTGTAGTAAGTGCACAGGAATGGTTATGTGTAGGTGAGTTCATATAGAAGAATTGGAGCTTGTCCCTCACAGTTTTGAAGTCGAACATCAAAGTGGTATTTTAGAAAATGTATGTTTACATAATTTTTGTTATTCCCTTTTTGACATTTGTACAATATGTTTGTTATATTTTCAGAGAAAACTGACGTAACAACAGATGATGAAGCGAAGAACATTGGGACTGTGGAAGAGGAATTGTTTACCACACGCACATCACCTTAAGCAAGATGTCCGAGTATGAAAACTTTAATCTGTAATGCTCACAAATTTAACCAACTCTAACATTTTATGAGCTATCAAACTTTAAAAACAAGAATAGAAATAATAAAATGCATGAATTAAGAAAATTCTTTGCAAGCTGCACCAAAAACAAGTGTTTAGAAGAATAAAATCGTAAGTGCTAACTGTTAAAAGTATATTCTGAGGATAGCAAAATTTTTCTAATGCTTTACAGAAATGATTGCAGACGCTACACTGAAGAAGTATGAATCTACCAAAATGCAAGCTTTGCATTAAATGCTTCAGTAACTGCCCTAACACAGCGACTGACTGAGAGCAAGGTCCCATTGTTCACCAACACCGTCCTGGTACGAAGCCAAGTGCTGTCAACACCTACGGAGAGAAGTACATAAATTATAAAGAAGTATAAATAATATTTTGTATTTTTTAATAGAAATGAGTTGAAGAAGGTAACATGTAATGAGGGAAATTTCTTCCATAAAACTATACTCCTTTCACCCGCACTTTGATCAGTTATAAAGAGACCATATGAGGACCAATCAAATTTTTCCATTGTGTCCATGTTATTGGTGAGCAAACTGAAAATTGAAACTATGAATTGGCTTCAGTACAACATAACATTGGTTGTTATTTTGTAACAATTCCTAAAAGAATAATTGTTTATTACTTGGTGCCTCACAGATATCCCATAGGAACGTTGTCTCTAAACATGAGGCGCCAACTCTTCAATAATCTGAAGGGCCAAATCAGGGTCTCCTCGAAATAAATTTATAAACACATCGTTGTTCATTGCAAAGGGATCGTGCGAGTCTCGCCACTCCCCTCTTTCAGCCTTTCTTCCCAGCCGTTCTGCACATTGTTGTAGATACATCGAATCGAGCGCCAAATCGTTCAATGCCATAATTTCTAAGAGATAAATAATTAAATAAACAAAACAGCATCTTTTATACTCTATTGATCGAATAACTCAAAACTTATGCAGTCTTATTTAACATATTGTCTCAAAACTTATGCAGTCTTATTTAACATAACACAATGTTAACACGGCTAAAGGCTAGAAACTGCGAGTGCTGAAACGTATCTCTAGGTTATGTAATAAATGATACAAAATATATTGGTTACATAATCTCGCAATTTTATACCATAAGCAAAAATCATCATACGAGAAAAGTAGCAATGAATGTATTAACTAATACTACTTACGGTATTTAATTCCAAAATCCAATTTGCTTCTTCCTCAATACGAATTATAAATGAAATGACGATCAATACGAATTGTATGTTCTAATGTACACAAAGCTAAAACTAGAGTACTAACAACGGTATGTGCTGTGGATAGCTCACTTGTGGCCAGAACAGGAGGTCCCGGGTTCGAGTACCGGTCCGTTGCAATTTTCACCTGACTGTTGACGTTGCAAATCATTTCCTAGTTCAAGTGCAGAGGTCTTGAAGTTTGAAAGTTTGCTCTTTCTGATCTTCAACTTGACAATGATGGTAAGAAATAATATCTTCAAATTTGCTCATAGGTTTTGAGTATGTGATGCTAATATCGATACCTAACATTGGGAGTATTTCGTCGATTAGGTGTGAAGAAGGTATGATAAAGCTTACTTCAATGGTATCAATGGGACGATCAACCATGTTTTCACCGAGAGAAGTGGTTATTGCGATGTGTTACCAATTAGGTTCTGTCTTCACATACCGTTGGCCGAGGGTCGGTACATCGGATCTGTACCTCAGAGGCCAAAACATCATGTGCATTTAAGAAATAACAGTTAAACACACATTGTCTCCACATTACGGTCATGCCGCGCGGTGCCGCGCGACCTTGAGTCGCTGCCTAGACATTTAAACCAATGAGAACGAAAGAACAGGAGTGAAGTGAGAAGCTCGCCTATTCAAATGCTTTTTGATTCAACTGGGACGTAATTGAATGATTACTTTCATTCTTATTAAATATACAACGCTGTAATTTTGCCAAATTAGATGGAGATTTACAAGGTGTGAACAATTTACCTTTTTGTCCCTTAACATTTTACAGTGTGTGAATGTTTAACATTAAGTGTCAATGAGCAAAGTGCTCTGTTTCTCAACATTATTTAACAGTCAATCACACATTTCACTTGCACATATTATATTATAGACAATCATATTCACCAACTAGTTTCTACCAACACATGTTGTATTAATTTTTAAAAGAAGTTTTGTATCAATAACGTTTCGTGACAAAGTTCTGTCCCTTCATCACGTTAAATTTTACATTCATTCCTCATTGAATCGAAATGAGGAATTAATGGAAAGTGCATCCTGATGAGGGACAGAACTTTGTTCCGAAACTTATGCAGTGTTGTTGATACAACACTTCTTTTAAAGAATTAATATACCATGTGTTGGTAGAAACTAGTTGGTGAACATAATATGATTGTCTATAATATATTATACGCAAGTGAAATGTGTGATTGATTTATTCACAGACAATGAATATCTAAGTGATTTAATTATTTAAAAGTTTCTCTTATAAAACCAAAATTAATAGATTACCTTTGCGATTTATGTTAGTTTTTAAAGAAGTCAATTTTTTACCTTTCTTGCATACTGGGATTAGTATGTCCCAAATTTGAAAAATCTATAACAAAACAATAAATAATTCAGATCCGAAAGTTTTAATGGTTGAACTCAATTTACCTTAAATTTGTCAAGATTATACAGTTTTTCATTTACCAAATTCTGCATTCTAAATTGCGAGATCTGGTTAGTGCTGTTCTTATTTGCAGTTTTTAATCGTTACGGTGACACAACGTCAGCGAGATTCATTATAAATATACTTTAAAAGAAGATATGTTTCGTGTAAAATTTAAATTCACTTCCAGTGTTTTCATTGATATTTTTTCCTCATAAGAAAACTTTTTTATTTCAATATCATTTACGTTCATCTATTCCCATCCTGCCCAGGGTTTTGCTCCGGTTTTCCTTATTGTAGAGGCTGTTTCTTATACAGGTTCTCTAGGCTTTGTCTAGGGGCGTGTTTATTGTAACAATAAATCGTGAATTTAGTGTTATTTCAATTCTTATAATTTTTAAACACTATACTCAGAATAATCTATAGTTCGATAATAATTTGTACATGTACATTTTTTGCGTTAAATTACAAACATATTGACATTCTATTAGTATTATAACTCGCAACTAACTTTTTATCTTATCTAGGAATTTTTGCTGAAATTTTTGAATCCGCCTCTGCCTTAGGGCCCTTGATCGGAATTGACGGGATGGTTCCTTGCTTGCTTCCGGAGAGTAAATTAGTTTATTGTCCTCCACGTAGTCATACGAAGTTTGAACTGCTTTTTTGACAATAAATTTATATATATAAGGCCGTAGCATTAGTTTTCGCACTCGGGTGGTGAAAGACAAATATGTGGTAAGCGCAGGCGGTGGTCCGCTCGGTGTAGTGCGGCGTTGTAACGCTTCACTACCGTAATATCGAGTAACCTGACATTTTATCGAATAACTCATTTCATATCCCATAACTTATAATTGTCATAGGATTTTCATATTTTCAGAATACCAGAGAATACTTTCAAAAAGTTTCAAGAAATTCCTACGTTAAAAATCTTTTTAAAAAAATATATATATAGAATAATGGTATGAAAATTAATTACAATGTTATTTTGATGAATGTTATTCAATTGTGAGAAATTTTTAATATTTTCTATTTCCATAAGCGGACTAAATCGCCGTTTGAATGAAGCGCTTTCTATAGACAGTTCGTAGTGACAGCGGCATCGTACGTGATTGCTGATAGCTCTACGCGGTAGCAACGGTTGTGTGGGGACGGGTGAAAATTTCGTGGGTACGTTGCTGAGCCGATGTACCGGCCGTTGGCAAACGCTATGTGGAGTCGGGGCCTTACTGAATCATTGAAGACACTGGATGAATATTATCTTTTATCCGATTCAATATCTTCCTGTGAAATAATTTTTTATCATCTGACCAAGAGTAATAAATGAGCATTTTTCCGTTTTAAATTGAACAAATTCCAATTAATTTAATGGATTAAAAAATATTTCGAATATCTTACTTTTATGATTTTGTATTCATGTATGTGCATGCGCCAAACCATACTAATTTATAAATGCGTAACGCGAAAGTGTATCTCTGTTTGCTACCTAATCACGACAAAACAACTAAACCTATCGTAATGAAATTTAGCAAGGAGATAGTTTAGATGTCCAGGATGAACTTCTTCCAACTTTTCTTCTTTAAATGTGTGATAAGAAAGATAGAAATGGTGTTTGACGATAGAATCAGGGAAAAACGTTGTATTTGCTTACGCTGCCTAAACAGCGAGATAGGTGACAACAATAAATGGCAATATTGTTTACCTCAAAGAGTTATAGAAAAAAGTCCGCGACAGCACATGACTGTGTACAAAAATTATCATAAATTATCGATAAAATGTTATAAAAATTAAAATTGTTAAATAACTTCAATTAAAGAGTGATTTAAGATGGAATCAAATTTATTAGATCATTTGCTTTTTGCATTTAAAAAAGATAAAAAGTCATTAAACGTTGTATTACATATGTAGGAGCCGCAATCACTTGCTCCTACATATACGCTCCATGAATTCAGAGAACGCATGTCAAAATCCGGCGTATCGCGTATGTTATGAACAAACGATACCGTCACCAAGAGTGATACGCTGTTGATTCTCAATATACATGTCAGCACGCTACCTGACTCACTTCGTGACAGTGCGCTACCACTCTCAACTCATGTCAGTGCGCTACTAGACTCAGCTAGTATCAGTGTGCACTCAACCAGCGTCAGTGTGATATCACACGTCCGCTCTCAGCTCATAGTGATCAAGACATCGCTACCGACGCCGAACTCGTGAGTTAATACTCCTAACAAACAACAGTTCTCTTCAAGGAAGATCACGGACTTTACCAATTCGCGTGCCCCTGCTGTCATTGGGCATTAACTATTTCTACTGACCTTTGTCATACTACGGAAGTAAACTAGCCCTGTTCACTTCTTGAAACTCACAACCTTTTAGTAATATTTATTTGTGGAACGGGGATTTATATATTCTTTCTCTTTCACCACTTATTCTCTCTTCTTCAATCCCCACACTACAAATACACTATTACAATCTGTTGACTCACGACGTGATCTGAATCTTCTGATTCAATAAAATCAGTTTTTTTAATGGTGACCCTCTTTTTCCGCGTAAAAACACGCACTTCTTACTTTACGTAATAAATTTTGCCATAATTCACTCACTGAACGTGTTATCGAATTATGAACCCCAAATTGTGACTTCGCGAAAATTCTTGTCCAGTTGGAATAGAATTCCTAATATAATTTTTTTTCGCGCTCACAAAGTAGATGTTACAAGTTTTTCTCACTTGAATGAATGTTAATATAAGTTCTATTTTCAGCTTATTCTCATTACATTTTCTGTGCTATATAATTTGTCACTTGTTATTTATTTATTATTGTGTTGCTACGTAGTTTGTCACTTGTCATTTCAATTAATACGAGTAAATTTACTACAATTTCACAATGTCAAACGTAAACGTGCAATCTCGCTACTAACTCGCAAAACTCGACCGGGATTGGTTTCTGGCTTCCACCCTTTTGGAAAGACTCCCCGTCGACTTGGTTTAAGTTTGCCGAAGCTCAATTTAACGAGAGAGGGATCCACTCCTCTTCCGATAAGCACGCAATAGTTCTTTGCAGTCTAGATAACTCAGTAATCAATGTGATTGACACTGCACTACTAATACCCAACGACAGAAGGCCGTACGAAGATCTAAAACAATTTTTGATTAATCGGTTCGCTAACATTGACGAAATCTTATCAATGGAGACCATCGGTGATCGCACACCGTCAGAATTTCTCCGCCACCTTCAAAATCTCGCCGGAACCGAACTGCAAGATAACTCATCTTTGGCAGCAATATGGTTTAAAGCCCTACCAGCTACAATTCTAGATATCTCGACACCAGGATATGTAAGAGACCTGTCAGAATAAGCGAAACTCGCCGACAGAATTGCTGCAGTACTCCCCACTTCTAATACCGTGGAAGCTACTCACGATACACCGGATAAACCTGTTGAAATCGCTGACACAACGATCATTCATGATGCAGTAGTCACTACGGATACCGTAGCAGCCGCTCATGTTAATACTCCTGTTCTTTACGACGCAACGACAGCAACTACAGATCCCGTAATGCAACATATTCTACAAACCTTGGACACCCTTACCAAACAAGTGTCCGAATTACAGACAACATTATCTCAACGTAATGTACAGTACGGGCAACGTAAATTCAGCCCACGATCCGAAACGCGACCGAACACTTGCTGGTACCACTTCACATTTGGTAGCCACGCAAAACGATGCTTAGCTCCTTGCTGTTTCTAAAGTCAACACGCGACAGCTGCCAGCATCACTATTCGGAGAAATCATCGAAATGTTCGTCCACGCGAAATTAAATCTAATCAAATATGCTGGTATCATCATAAATTCGGCAAGCAAGCTCGACATTGCAGCACACCGTGTGCATTCCAAACAGAAAATTCTTCTGCTCTCAAGAACAACTGCAAAAAGTCGAATGCATGTCAACAAACACACACTGCCGATCAAACACGAGTACTAACGTCATCTTCATCAAAAACAAGTGAAGTACTCGAGCGGCCTATATCACATTCTCCGGAACCAAACTTGAAATCGATCTTAAAGAAATCAACCAACCAAACTGACAAAGCTACATGCGGGTCTGTAGAAGCGCATCCCATAAAACTAAAATCTTTAAAGAATCCATCGAAAACAATATCGAAAGTATTCGATAAAGGACACGCGACTT
This sequence comes from Laupala kohalensis, assembly GCA_002313205.1. NCBI lineage: Eukaryota > Metazoa > Arthropoda > Insecta > Orthoptera > Trigonidiidae > Laupala > Laupala kohalensis. Next base: position 216,737 of record NNCF01126005.1, read on the forward strand.
TGGATCAAAGATCATCGATTTCGGACCAACACGAGACCACGCACTAGAAACAGATAAAACGTAAAGCTGTACCTACCGTCGAACCACGCGAAGAGCGCACAGCTCATACAAATAAAAGGTTTCCCACTGAAGTAATTTCCCCAGGAATCGCCAGAACCTACGGAAAGTCAAAACAAGAAGATATGAATCACTTCTTCAAAGAATTCACTTCGTTTTACCGCAAACGGATACAAACAAATAACAAGCCTACATTTTTCTGCTTGTACAGCACAATATGATTGTCACAAGAAACCAACGCAAACGCAACTGCTCAGGTCGAACGCAGAAATGATAATAAAAAATCCTATTGTCAACATGACGAAAGGAGATGATAATAACATTATCGGAAACGATCACGGTCAATATTTACGATGTATGCAATAACTAATCATGTTTTTTCTCTTCTGCTAGATGAAACTGTTAGACCTACCCACCAGAACTGCCAGAATTCAGCATTCAACACTGGTTAACAGGTCAAACTTCATCTGTATCTAATTATATTGTATATATCACTGTACAGCACGCGCGTAACT
>NNCF01126005.1:221126-262396 GCA_002313205.1 Laupala kohalensis
ACTGAAGTCTTGCATCGTTCTTTAACAGACTAAAGAATAAATGACTTAGAAACGACAAGGACAGGGAAAAAATATCAATGAAAGAGTTACTTGGGAGCGATCTCTGAAAGCTGTTAACGTTTACATAAACATAATAAAAATTTATTTTATGTTGTTTGTATGAGTAGTAGAATTGGTCGGCAGAAATTATGTCAATTCATATATAAATAACACAAAATAAAAAAATCAAACTAGGTTCACACATTTACAAAAGCTTGTACAAAAATGAAATTCGAATCAAGAAACAGTATTCCCAACTTTTTCTCTTCGGACAGCTTTGCAGCGATGGGGTAATGGGCGCACAATATTGTTTATTTGAGTCATCTCAGTATTTAAATTTACCGTATCACATTACTTAATATGAAAATATTAGAATGTTAGCATGCCTTTATGAACTTGAGAAGGGAATTGTGATGGTTTTGTGACAGAGGCTTGTCTTTTCCATAGCTTCTTTCATGTTTCTTGGTTCAGAATGCGACGATACCCGTCACACTAATTAATACGAAAGAGTTGCATATTTAAAGGCGCCCCACGACACGAGTGGTAATTCGAGAGAATGACGCATCGTTTTCTTGATGGCTGTATACCCCTTCTTCATCGAAAGAAAAATCTGTACGTCATACAGTACAGTAAGGTTGTGGACTTCTTCCAATGTGGAAGTCGCAATGCTACCACCATCCTTTCTATAGACAAAAAGTTGGAACTTAAGGGTGCAAGATGACACTTTTGTCTATTTTTATTAAAAATGGGAAAACTGTGAGAGCTATTAACTTTAACTATTGTGTGCAAACACACCGAGAAATTCCCTATATTATTTACGTAAAACATTTTTTTGCGATCCTCAGGTAAGTGATGGGAGTACGGGGGCGGACACCCCCCTCAGTTGAAGGTACTTAAATTTTTTATCAAACGTTCTGCTGCCATCTAAAGACACCAAATGTAATGATTTTATCACGGATTAATCGATTTAAACGAGAGAAAATCCCAAGTATCCAAAAGGGGTGTCTAGCAGTGGGTTTCTTCCGTTGATTGAAAAAAAAAACATGATCAAGTTTCTTGGATAAGCACACTCCTCCCTGAGTAGCTTTGAATATCTGAAACACACACTCTTGAGAGAAAGTGGGGATTCGGGGGTGGGGTGGGTCTCCGGGTGATTTTTCAATCTTAGATTCCAGAGTGGATATTGTTGAGTCTGTTTTCGTCAGACTATCTCTCCCTGACATTTTGAAGTATATTTTTTCCTGCTGTTCTCGAAATCCATCTCTCTTCATTTTTCCATCTCTCTAACACTTTCCAAGCATGGGGTGTATTGACAAAACACGGGAGCATTTGCATCCGAAATTTAACTCTGATATATTTTAAAACGTAGATGTTACGTGGCTATGAAGTTACTGCGCCACTAATTTTGACGCGCAGTGTATGTGTACATAAATATAGTATGTTGAATTAAATATCTAAACATCTTTTCGCGCATGAGAGGTTCATACAAACAAGAATATATTCATGCGGCAAACGTTTAGGTCCATTTTTTGGGTTAAGTTGACACATTTTACCGCATGCTATCCGATCAACATAAAATTTTTCTTTTGAGAAAGTAATTTTTAAGAGCAACCTCAACGGTACCGATTGATTTACTGGTACGTAATTCAATGGATTTTGTCATCGACAGACATCCATCACCAGTTTAACAACGTGCTAGCTTATTTGACAGTCCTTCCTGTACAATTGCAATAGTATACACTGGATAAAGGAATTTGGAGATACTTCTTTGTCACTTCTCCGAAATAGAGGTAAAATAGAAGACACAGTTTGGCGTTGTCTCTTGACACGTATTGCAGTTTTTGGCTCGTACTAATACATATTTACACGCAAGCGAGACCATACGAGTTCACTTTTATCGCATAAAACCGTATCCCTTTTTGTGAATTTAATGTCGGTTCTTGGGTTAATATAAACAATAAAATAAATACATAGACAATTAATATTTGTTTAAAGAATTGAAATCTAGTTTAAAAAAGGCAATATTATCAAAGAAGTCCAGGAAGAAAATTATCATAAGGTATTTTTATTTGCAACCGAATTTTGTAAAGTTTTCTACGTTTCCTCATTTTAAAAACACAAATTTCATTACATATGTCTTTCTTGTGGCTATAAAAATTAATTCATTGAGTATCTTCTTCTACAACATATTAGATTTTAATAATGAATCAGAGTTTGTGATTTGTTACGCTCGTCCGGTGTCGTCGAATAAGCCAATGACACTTCGTGCATGTCAAATGCCCAGAAATCCACAAAACAATCTTTAAAAACACTAAAACATCATGTTGTACAAATATTCGTTTGACGTTTATTAGGCTCCTTATCGGCGTTTCTTGTCTTACTTTTTCATATCTTCTAAACAGGCTAAAACGTTCTAAATAGGCCAAGAAATGAAATCTTATTGTTTTTTGATGGAAGAGTTTGCATATGAACCGATGTTCTTCCGACTGCTGGAAATAATTCAGTTCTATTCTTTCTACCAATAACTTCATTTTAAGATGGTTTGTTCCTATAATTTATCGTGGGTTCGATTACAATAAAGCCCGTTTCACACGATCGCCAATTTGCGTTTATTGACAATTTGCGTCCAATTGCTGTAAAAGAAATGGTTGTGAAGTGGATAACGTCATGCTTGTCGTTATCTGCGCGTACAGAAAATGAACATTCTGAAACAAGCATTTTACGCATTGGACGAGAAATGTATGCGGTTAGTATGATTTGTCTCTCAACACCACGGGGAGCGCAACAAACAACTATCCTCAACTGGGCTACCAATTCTCTGAACACATACAGAGGTCATTGATAAACGAATGGTTATTTAATACTGTTTTGTTTACTATAATTGATTTCCGAAGTTCAACTAACCCGGAAACTCCGCAACGAGAAACAACACAATTAGGCATACTCTTTTAATCACGCAACCGATTCGAGAGAATGCAGACGCCGCACTAGTGAGCAGAGATGCCGCTAGGAGTAGGCTAATCAATTTGTACGAATCGTGCTGAAAATTAAAGCATGCTTGAAAATTTCCATACAGTCTGTATCCAGTTTGAGGTGTATCGCAGCAAACAGTACGTAAAATAGACCGTGTAAAACGGACTTAACAAGGTTTTCAACTGAAGTTAACCACAGAAATATTGCTCATGGGTTCTCGAGAAGGATAATATTTTGTCGATAACTGGAAATATGTGCAAACGAACTTCGTTATGATATAGGAACACGAATGGAAATTACTTTTATTGCGTTTTTAAAATTTCGTGTATCCGATTCATTTTCACAATTTTCATTTCAAGAAAACTTTGATAATTAGAAATATCGATTAAGTTATCTGATCGGCTACAACAAGATGATCGTATCGTAGATGTCTACAAGCTGCTGAGTACCTCCTACGCTTTCTGCAGCCAAATAGTCAAAAACAGATACCCCTATTTTACGAACTACAAGCATGAATATGGATTTCTTTCTATTTTATCATAAACATTGTCACATAGTGATAATTCTGATGTCACAACAATATAATGTAACAGAATATAATTATTTTAGTCAGGGTGGGCCACATCAGAAAACGTCTAACTTAAAGAATGAAAAATCGTCGGGTCAGATGGGGTTACCGCGGATATTTTAAAGTTAGGAGGGGAAGCGATAACTTCATATCTAACTCGCATTTTTGAAATCTCAAGTAATAACAAGCATTTACTACAAGACTAAGAAGAATGCGATCTTAGTTCCGATACACAAATCATGCAATAAAACTTCAGTATCAAACTGCAGACCAATGAGCTTAACATCGATTGTGAGAAAGATAATGAAACACTTAGTAGGTAATTATTTAAGAGAAGAGAAGAGTAAAATTGTGCTGTTACATGAAATGGTAGAGTGGATAAGTGAATAGGCAAATTTCTACATAATGGAAAGTAAAGGGTTAGGGTTTCGAAAATATTATCTGAAGAAGTAGACGTCACATCAGGAGTGGCGCAAGTCAGTACTCTTGGACTTTTGCCATTCACAGCATTTATCAACGACATTCCTGAGAAAATTAGTTCAAATATTAGATTATTCTCTGATGACAATAATTTACCGAACAATAAATAACTCGGTAGGTAGGCTAACAATGCAACAAGAACTAGATGAAATCCACAAAGGTTAACTATAAACCAAATAAATATATATATATTCAAGGAAAAGTAACTATATATTTCTCTCGTACACGTTTATGGCAAAGTGGGTCCTATGAGATCAGTTCATATTCAATATCGAAAGTAAATTCATGCACATATTTGAGTATTATGTTTAATAATATCTTAGAGTAGTCTGATCAAGTTAACAGTGTTACACAAAAATATTGGAAGTTTCTAAATTGCATTAAACGAATTTTAAAGAAAGGCAGTAATCCGACAACAAACGAGTTAGCGTACATAATCCTTGTTAGGTCTCTAATGGAATATGCATCGGCAGGATGGGATCCTTATAGAAAATATCAAATACAAGAATTAGAAAAAAATTAGAAAATAACGATTAAATTCATAAACAAAGGTAATAATGCGAATAATCACATGAAAATTGAACATCTCGAAATTCGTAGAAAAAGAGAGGTATTCCATGCATTCACCAGATGTGTCTTCTCCCGTTAGGTATTTTCTTATGTATCTATATGAATTTTATGATCTTATTATTTTATGTGAAACTTTTATTTATGTTTTGTGTGTATTTTATTTGTAATTTTGTATTCTGTTATGTTATTCCTACATGTATTCTTCATGTACGCTGTCACCGAGTGAAAACTCAACTGCAGTAATAAATTCTATTCTATTTATAGGAATTCAAGCGAAGGCGAAAAGTATTTGCGTAGAAATTTATAAGTATCGGGATTTCGTACAGCTCACTCATGAAATGCTCCCAGAGGAAGTAAAATCATGTTATTTTCTGCTGGCGATCCATACAGAGCAATCCATATACCGCCTCAACGCGCTCTTCGGATCATACATTCCATTGTGATTTATGCTTATTTTGGCCCCTTATTTTGACCGCCTTAATATTTCTGCCAGGTATTTATGGACCACTCTGTATATTACGGAAATCTTGAAAATAAAACTTCATTACTGTGTAATATAAATTTAAAAGTTTTAAAGAAAATGAAAAAAAAATACTCACACACACAAAAGTCATTCATAGATTTGCAGTTTCGGCTTCCGCTTTTTGATATCTACGTGACTGACGACGGCGAAAGGGAAAACTGTGAGTGTAAACCTGTCTTGACTTTTATGTGTTTTTTATCTTTCAAGAAAATTGTTGTAATATTACTTAAGACCATGAAATTTATTATAAATTTATTATAATTATTTATAATTGTAGAACTTCTGGACAATTAAGAAACCCGATCGGGTCTCGCCACTAATTTCTCACCCCATAGCAACGCGGTATTTATGTACCTAGCGATCAAATAGTTAGTTTTCTTGCCGAGCAATAACGCTGTAATCGCCTGTATGTAAACAGAAGAAAATTCAAGTTTATTAATAAATACCTAGCATAGACATAGCACGATATATTACCATGAAAAACATTTTGAAGTAGACAAAAATTGTTGAAGACCGCATTTTGTGAAGCAAAACAATTTTCATATTTGAGTTTTGAAATGGGTTTTATTTCAACATAGAGAGAAGGTTTTAATCAGTAGCATGTTTCATGTAGGTTTCTCACAGTATGTATATCTTAGGAAACAAAATTATAAGCTATTTGGAAATATCAACGGAAATTTGGTTTTCCTTAACACGTTGAATTGAAATTACAAAAAAACTAACTTTGAGAACTACTGATGAACTATGTGTCTAATGTCTTTTAAATTTTGGCAAGAACGTCAACTTATAAATCCCCAAACGTTTAAAAATGAATTATTTGTGTTTTTTTTACAGGAGAGTACATTTCATAGTCCCATGTCTATACAATATAGTTCTGGAAAACTACTAAAGAATTATGCATGATTCTACCACGATAGTATTTTGTTGTAATGTTGATAAACATGAAAACATATACATGATTAAAATTTTGTCACGATATATTTCTGTATAAATATAAGACAAAATCAAACTATTGTTCTAAATATCTTTTATTAAATAAAATTTTAAGTTACAGGAAGGAATTGTGAGTAAGCGATCCGCGGAGCATTTAGTTTCATAATTTCTGTATTTTAACAAATGATGAATTATGTGTGTATATTTATATATTTATATTTCACTAATTATAAAGAGAAAAGCATCCACACAGAGTACACCAACGTTCGCGGTAAAATTATGAAAAGAAAGTAATGTGTGGGAATTGTATTAGTAACTCGAAAGCGGGAATAATGTTTTCGTTGTAGTATTTGTAAATGGGAAATGTAGTGTGCTATTGAAGCTTATCTACATGGAGCGATAGGAGATAAGAGTTTGGTGGTAGGCTACTGGTAGTGTGTGGGCCGCTTAGAAGGGTTTACCAACAACTTGGCCCACGTGGAGGGTTAGTAGAAGTAGTTAGTAATAGTTAGAACTATTGATACTAGTAGGAACTGGACAGAGGAAGGAAGGTTTGTTTTTCAGTTGTCACAGCTGTATGAACCGGGACATTAATATGAAAAGCTACAAATTTTCTGGCCCCATCGGCAATCGAACGCGGGATGACTTGCTGACGAGCGACAACACTACCACATGCGCCACCGGTGGGGCCGCATATTAAAATAATAGTGAGAGTTATTACGGATATGGATTTCTAAGAGTAGATTAGGAATAAATTAAGGGTGTAATAATCTTATGCAATGGAAAAATATGGTCATGCAAATATTTCTTTAGACGACAAATGATAGTTACAATTTATTTTTATGAATTAATTAATTATTGCAAAACTATATGCTTTTTTAAAAGTTATCTCCAAACGTCCCAAAAAAAATCTCTGATATGAGTCTGAAGTTTTAAATTATGGTAGAATTAATTAGGTTATTGCTAATTTTGTTATTAGTAGGAAATAAGCATATCTTTTTGTGCTGTTATCTTTTTATACAGACACACGTTCACTGAGTTTCCCTGAAGTGAGGTGGTTCTAGGCACATTCGTCGCGCTATTATTAAAACTGAACCAGCCATGTGTTAATAAGGGGTTCCCTTCACATTTCTTTTTGCACAGGTCCAGGTATACGACTTAAGATTACTGAATCCTTTGTTCCTTGTGAAACTGTATGTTTTAAAACTCTTGGGTTCTGACTGGACACAAATTTAATTTTTATCATTGGTCAGAGTTCTAGTCACCATATTCCTAATGTCCTAATTGAGAACGCAGATTAAAGTACACATTAATGTAGCACAATAAATACACAATGTAGTACACCAAATAAGCACAATAAAACAACTTTCACGTAAATCAATTTTGTTGAAGTGGATCCAAATAAGTCAAGTGTTAGAAATGACAACAAGAAACAATTTAGGTTATTTACTTTTCATATACGCATTTATTCGCATTAACGTGACGTGGCATGTTCATGAGAATCACACAACACGCTATTCAAATTTTCTGAAGGGGAGAAAGACACTTAAGCGTATCATAATCTTATTCACATTTTATTTTTTAATATGGAGGTTGTGGAATGAAAACAACTAAATGAAGTCAATTGTTTTCTGATTCGCTTGTATTGATGTATATATCTTATTGTTACTATTGATAAAATGGAGAGCGCTTTGTTTGAATTCTGATAAATATTGTTTCAAGATGAATGTAAGAATATGTTCAGTGAAATGTCAGTATGTCTTGCGTTGCATATTATTTTTGTAACTGTTGTGTACATACGTTCAAAAGTGTTAAGTGTGTGCATATCTTTGAATTCGAAATTTCTATCCTGCCCAACACACCACCAAAGTAATAAAATACTTTTTAGGCAAACTTCTTTCACCTTTTAACGATCTTATTCTTCGTGTGTGCAGAATCATTCAATGTAACTCGGTTCCGAAACATATGAAAGCTACTGAAAAATTGACCTCTTCTGTTAAAGTTAAAACTGAAATGACTTGTTTCCGTTTTTATATTTCTTTTTGGAGAAAGCTATTTCAACCGAATATCGATCAAGGCCCTGAATACAAATTATGCACAAACTAGACGATTACCCGGTGTTTCCTAGAAATTTTTTTACTCGTTAGACCAACGAATCCACTCACCGGAAGCCTCCCAGGTACAATTTTTGCTTCCGAAGCAAGATACAACTGCGGCAACGCGGTTGCACCATTTCATTAAAACGCTTATAAAATCTAAACCATTCGTCCAAACTCAACGATTTAAAGATTTTTTTATATCTTTATTAACTGCAGAAAACAAAGAACTCATTAAATTTTATGAAGACTGATTGTTTCCTTCTTAAATTCCTTACTTAAATTAAAGTATTTCAACACTTTTGTTTTTCATAACGTTTTTTCGATAATTTAAACTAAACTTAGTAGATAGACATATGCTGTCACGGATTTTTGGTTGAACTCTTCAAGACAAACAGTATTGCCAGTCATAGTTGTCATCTATCTCTAACAGTTTAGGCAGCGTAAGTGAATACGACCGATTTTTCCTCCGCTTGCATCTACATTTATCTTCAACTTCATTTATCTTTCTTTTCATACATTAAAAAATAAAAGTTAGCCTTTGTTCATCCCTGGGCATCTTAGCTATCGCCTTTCTACATTTCATAACAATCGGTTTAGTCGTGATTAAGTAACAAAAAGAATAAAACACAACTATTTATAAATTATACATAAAATACAATTACTACTCACCAAACATATACTATAAAATTGAGAAAATAAGTAGATAGAAATTTAAAATAATAACTTTTTAGAAATCTAAGATATTACATTCTGAATCTAAATAATATTGTTGTTTAATAATTCTATCTATTTTTTATTTTCTCAATTATATAGTATACGCTTTGTAACTTGTTATTTTATATTGTGCATTATTTGTAAAAAGTAATGTGTTATTCCTCTTTTACCTACTAAAAAATATATTTCCTTAAAATCATGGTAGTCTTCTAAGTCAGTATTTAGCAAGTGCGAAATTTTTGAATTTTAGTAACCAATTATCACTATTTTTTAAATTTCAAACATGTTTTGAATATGAATATTGAAGTTTGAGTCGAATATTCAGTGAACTTGGTTAACGTTATAAAACCTGAGATAATTGAATAGTCTTCATTGAAAGTTTATAAAACTGAAGTATAGAGTCTTTCCAAGTGCGATGAAATTGTTTATGTTTGTGAAATAATTTTTCTCTTTTTCACAGTGTTCAGACTTGCGTCTTAGTGGATTTAGACACGATACATCTGAGAGGGGAAATATGAAAGTCGATTTAAGTTCACAGTAACCCAATTTAAGAATGATTGTTCATTACGCAGTTATAGACGATGCGAGAAGGACAATGTTTCCAAATAAGCTCTCAGTCTGTTTGATAGCTCGCGAGGGGACCATCATTCATAGATCCTCGGAGCAGGTGGCGCTTTGAGCAGCGTTTCTGTGCCATCGATCTGCTCAAGCGACAAAAGCCGTCGCCTTTTCCAAACCAGTCACGCAACGATACAAGCACGTCATCCAACCGAAAGAATCTTGAGGGGCACGACTTAAAGAATCTCGGGGCTCACTAACTTTCATAAAGCTGTAATGAGGCAACCAGTGGTTATGTAAGAAAACAATTAACTTAAAAAAAAGAACCTTTTGGGACAGAACATAATGTTTTCAACTTTCACTGTATGAAGTTTATCCCAATTTTAACCTACCCATAATTATGGTAAAATAGTTTTATTCAGCTTCTAGATTCTTTTTTCCATAATTTTAACATTTTTTGTATGCAGTATACTCCTTTCATTACTAAAACTCTTTTCACTTCTGCTCTGTAAGCTAGTACAAAAATTATACTGAATACAGATTATTTTGTTGTTCGTTAGTTGGTAGCAGTAACAGCAAAAGGAAAATACATCTCATCACATTTGGAATATTTTCACCCTAATGCCTTGTGTTCAAACGTCGGTCCTTGTTCTACATTGAAAACTTTAAACTGTATGAGTCCATGAAACCCAACATCATCATCAAACACAATTATCTCCGTTGCTAAAGGAGACTTGTCTTCGAATCATAGAATCGCACAACGAAACTTTTGCAACATTAGAAATTTTCCCCAACGGTCACAACATGTTTACTTACTCAGATAAATTGTTCTTACTTCCTATTTAAGTTGAATATTTTTAACTATAAATAAATTCGTTATCTACATCGTCATGAGTTATTCTTTTATTTATTTATTTATTTATATAGCATATTCTGTTAATTATTACAGAATATAAACGAAAAAAAAAAATTAAAATAATCCTAAATTCATTTGCAGAAATGCATTGAAAGAAGAATAATGTCCACACCACATTGTCTCAAAAAGTGTGCTTTTGAATGAATCAATAAGGAATAAATAATTCACGGCACTGCCTGAATAACCATAACAGAAACTATTATCCTGTGTGACTTTCAAAACTTTACACAATGAACGTGTAAACATATCACTAACGACGCAATATTTATTTTTTTTGTGGGGCTTTAGGGCTCGTCAACAGCAAACGTTGACGACGCAATAAACAGAGACATATTTAACATATTAACTTGAATGTGTATTAAGATAAGCACTGCCATTTTGTTTTCAAATTATTACATTACATTCCTGCACATCTCTTGCATGAAAAATTCTTAGTTGTTTTATCTAGTTCTTAATTTTTTTATTATTTATAGGAAACATGTTTAAACTATTCATTTAGTTACGGTTTTTTCTATGCATTACACCTAACTAGTCTCCATTATGCACTCACTCATATAAAGATAAGAACATTCCGTTGATAAGCTGTCATAAATGAAAGTTTAAAGCAAGGAATGAAATTTGATAAAATATTCTGCACCGAACATTTTGAAACCTGTGATCCAGACTAACAATGAAGTAGCATCACCCAACTCCAGCCCATAAGTAAGGAATTATCACTTATAACAGGCTCACTTGGGTACTTTGACTTCAACATTCACTTTCACAAGAATGCTCCGAAGTTCTCGTAAAACACATCTCCTTCAAACCACTAAGTCGCCTACCTCTGCTCCCACACATTCACCAACTCCGCATTTCCATCACCTTGTGTACGAATCCGATGGCGTTCTTGACGTCGCCAGTTGCGAGTGCTCTTGCCCCAAGAGCCAATAACGAACCAGGGTCTGCCTCCTCGGGTATCTGCAACGCTCGGGTCCTGTCTTGTTTACGCTTTAGGCGCAGCGATTGCTTGATGTCTCGCGAACCCGCAGCGACGGCAGCAGCTCGGTCTTTGTCGGTGTAAACCTCCTCCTGGCGCACGTCTTGGCGCTTTCGCCGCGATCGTCCACGCCGTCGCCCGCGTCCACCACCCTTTCCCACGTCCGCATCCTCGACAGACGCAGACGGAGCTATCCCCGGGCGCTGCATTCGCATCTCCTTCTTCAACTGCGAGAAGGTCAGCGCCTTTGTGGGAGACTGCGGCTGCGGAGGGGGTCGTGAGCGCTCGGCGGGTGCCTCCGTTGGCGTGGGGGTCGCTTCGGCGGGAAGAGGGGTCGCCGAAGGAGGCCCGTCGCCGTTCCCCGTCTGCCCCTTCCGCGCCAGGCGCCGTCGGATGGCTCCCGCCATACCGTCCCGCTCGCCCGCATCCACGCGGAGGAAACTCTGAAGGATCTCAGTCTCGCGCGTTAGACGAATGATGTCTTGTGCGTGTTGGGTGAGTTTGGCCAACGCTTTTGGAGGATCTGCTCCTCCGGCTGAGCCACTTACTCCAATCGTTACACTTTTTCCACTCTCTCCTCCACCTGCTCCAATCCCAACGCCGGATGAATCAGCCATATCAATCATAAATTCAAAACAAGTAGAGAGTCAAATATTTATGTTCAGGATTAATGGCAATCTTTCCAATAATTGAAACACCACATATCAACATATTTGTGATGACAATGTTGCAAGCTATTTTCCAATGTGACATGTTGAAGATAAATCGCATGAAACGTCGGACCCTGAAATGAATGATTGGAAAGAGCACCCAAAGAGAAAGTGATGGAAGATATGAAACATTCCATTGGATCTGGAAAAAATTGGAGTACAATTCTAAATCACTGAAAAGAAGCACGGTAAAAACACTAATAAAAACTAACTTAAAAATAATTTTGCGATCGTTTTCGAAAGATGAAAAAAAACGAGTTCTATGTTACAAGAGACTTCTTGATGTTTATGCAAAACACTGAAAGTGAATGCGCAAGTGGCAACAAGTGTAACGATGTAATGGGAAAGAAGAACTCCCATCGATGAGTTGCGTCTGCTGCTGGGAGTGTGAACGCGCGACCCCATCAGACGGGAAACACTGTACACTATCAGACAGAAGTAGACCCAGATAATCAACTCAGCTCGCTTAGTTGTGGACAACAAAGCATAAAAATCCACGCAAAGACAACACTTATTCGCGCGAAGAGAATATATCTCAAGGTAGATGGAACGACCGATTGATATAAAAAGATGACCAGTCGAGAGACGAAGGCGACAAGATGCGGGCGCGGGCGGGCATCGCGGGCGCGACTGCCGGCACCGCGGCTGAGGAGACGAAGCGGGTGGGGCTGAAGGTAGCCGTGGGCGGCAGTCGTGACGCCTAGGCTGTCGGTTGCCCTGGGCAACGTAACAACTGTGAATCAATCCCCCTGCAGAGAGAGAGTTGCTCGTGAACACCAAGGGCGCGACGAGGCGGAGAAGAGTGGGAAGAGGCGGTAGAGGAGGAGCAAATCTGGAGAAACTAGGCGTAGGAACTTCGGAAAAGGCGAACGGTGTGAAAAGAAAAAGGCTTAACTCTCGACATTCAAAAATGGCTTCGGTACAATTATACAGTTCTCCAAAGAGCTTCGCGCGGTTGTGTATAGTGGAATAAGGTATTTAAATACAAATGAATGAATTAAAAGATCTGATTAAAAATTAGTTATAAGCCAAAGTTTGGATATATTTGCATCAACCTCTAGGATTGTATAAAAGAGTTTTTCCAAAATGAGCCACGATTTTTTACTTTTACTTTACACAGTAATTATTTGTTTCATTATTTCGTAGTCTGAAGATAACTAACATGACACCTATATTTTCACTTAAGTATTTGCAGGAGTTAAGTTATCTTAAATCCAACACAACCCATGCTTGACGATCAACTAAATATATAACTGCCATAGGTTACGAATGTCAAATGGTAGCTATGTAAAAGAACGGAATAACATTTGTATTCGACAAAAAGAAGTAATTTATAGAAATAGTCACTCCCTACAAAATATGATTCATACCTACAAATATATTTCCTTTTACAATTCTTGGAACGTTTGTTGGATGACACGTAATTTTTGTTTAGTACAAGAAAACGATAGCGCTGGTAGTGGTGACATAGCAAAAAAGTCCACGAAGAATTAAATATTCCATGAAATTATTCTATTCTTGATTCATGGACTTAAATCGAATTTCGAAAAGAAATTCAATACTTGCTTGGCGTGTCCCGAAAGACAAACTGATAATTTACTTCTAACATTTTTCATTGGCCTTTTTCCCTTCCAAAATTCTTGGGTTTCTTCAAGATTCTGTCGTATACCATATCTCATTTTCTTTTTGTAGACTGCCCGAGGGAGTGGCTCTTTGTTTGACGAAACTCCTCTCCTTACAACGATCTCCCAACACTTTCTTTTTTCATCCCCCGACATACAGCCCTCAATATAACAACGAAATGTTATGTATAATATTTAGTTGTTGTAACACCTTCTGGTCGTTAACAATATGATCAAATAAACCAATTTTTCTTCCACTTTCAAAATCGTGGCGGCAATGATCTCCAAGGAAAAATATGTTATCTTCTAGGTGATTGTAAGTTATATAGTTTAGAAACGATGTTGAGAAGTGGAAGGACCGAAGACCTTAACAGGGGGTATGAGCAAAGCGAGTTCAATTAGATAACATCACATCATGATATCAGTAAATATACAACTTATAAATTACTCAATATCAAGAAGAAATATTGAAGATACAAGTCTATATGAATTACATTTGTTCGTAATTATGAGATATGCGTTCAAAACCTTAACAGTGTACTCTCGGTTGTAAAATAAATTATTTCACAGGTATGTCTGAACAGATTTAATGAAATTTCAATTAACACGATTAACATGGAAAAGCCTAATTAAAGTTAATAGCTTTAATATCAATTACCGCACAGAAAGGTCTCACAATCATACAAATTCTTTGGTTACCTGGAAATATTCTTTCATTATCTGGGAATAACATTATCTCATCTTAGACAATATAAGGGCATATTTGTAGATGATTTCCTTCTTAAAAAATGCGTGAAGTCATAGTACTTTTACCCTCCAAGAGCACAAAAATAAAAGAATATCGGGAGTACAGACGTCTGGTCAATGGTAGATTTATATCGCTTTAACGCCGGACTATCTGATAGGAAAGTCATCGACATATTATGAACAATAAGGATAGGATGCAGTGGATCATTTAGGACTAGCTGATTTCTAGCCATAAAGGAGAATAATTTACATAGTTAAAGAATGAAAACTACTGAGAGCATTTAAAGGTGTCATGCAAGTGTCTAGAGTAAAAGCGGTGCTTCTGTAAATATCTTGATAATATAAGCACATATAACAGAAGATAGTAATATTAAAACATCGAAAACTGAGTCATCATCTACGCTAGCAAAATATCTTATTAAAGAAAGGAAAACAGTGACTTTTAGCATCTCCTGGGAAACAATAAATGAATTGTGACACGTACGTTGGACAAATACATCAGGTTTTATTATTTAAATATGATTTTTAGTACAACAAACTTCGTTTCTGACCATAAGAAATTGAATGATATCTTTAACATAATTAACCTGTTGCCTGGCGGTGAGGTTCACCGCAATTTAAGAAAATTACTCGAATTGTGAGGGAAGCGGCAAATATAAGTATATTAATAAAATTATGTATTGAATAATTCATGTTCTGTAACTTTCATTTATAAGCATATTTTACTTCGAAAACAGACCTTTGTAGGAAGAAAACGCTCAGAAACAGATCCCACTTTGGAGACATAAGAGAAAATCGAAGTCATAGAACTCATTTCATCAAATTCAAAAACCTGTTATAAAAAGGTCAAATCCGTACTCAAGAACAGTACTCAAAGATATTTTTAATATTAAGAACAGAGAAGCGAATATAATGTTGCCTCCACAAAAGCTTGTCTCATTTACATAAAAGTACAACTAAAGATGAGCTGCAAATACTTTAACAACGCATTTATTATAATACCATGAGGTGATTCTCTCTCTCTTTCTCTCTCTCTCTCTCTCTCTCTATATATATATATATATATATATATATATATATATATATATATATATATATATATATATTCAAATGATACCATTTATACTATACTTTTACGTTTTACCTAAAACGAAAATTATAGTATAAATAGTATAATTTGAAGTAATAGAATAACGTGTAGGGACAACATCATAATTGCGAAAAAGGTGAAAACAATACTCACAGCAGGGGGTGGGGACTGGTGCATTGGGAGTTAGTAGGAGTGGAGAGATGCTGTGCATCTGGTGAAAAGCTTTTTCTCCATTTGTGCTAGATAAGGTCCTCAAACACGAGGGATTACATAACTGGCTAGGAAAAGTGATAACCTCCTGTTAGTGACAAGTCATTACATGTGAGTGTCGGCGAAAATTATCCGAAACAATTCAAAAAGACGAGTGATGACAGGCACGCAGGAAGAAGAAGCAGACAAACTTGTTGACAAAAACGGATTTGAGGTGAGGAACGCCTGATTAATTGATACGTCCGGTGGGTTCACCAGTACACAGTACAGCCGCAAGTGAGGCAGCATCGTTGAAGGATTTAGTCACCAGAGTCTCGAACTTGTCTGGGAGGAAGTAATGAAAAAATAATACATATACGGGCGATAGAGGAACAGAAATTACAAGGGATATGAGTCAAATGCATCGAGTGGTTGAACAATTGAACGAGATACAATAGTGTATCAACAAGGTGATGTTGATCGGATAATAGTTAACATGTATTGTAAATTTGCAAATGATTTAGCGGAAGACATTGCACTTTTGAGACGAATGTTTTATAAGAAAAAGCGGAGGCTAAAAAAATTCAGTCAGGAAGTACCAGTTTTATGTACAAATAATGACATCGATGAAGAAATTCATGCTGTTCAGTTGAATATCGTACAAGGTGGTATGAACGAAGAACCAAGAATAATGAAGAGGAGTCAATAATGGTAAAAACGGAGTTAGCGAAGTGTAAAGCAATAAAAATAAATTTAAACGCAATCTGATGTGTAGATGGCAAAAGTGAGAAACTGTGACGGACCTCTACATTGAATATCGAACGAAAGGGAAAGAGATTAAAACAGCAGTAATAAAAGCGTAGAGACATGATTTGGCGCAATTGTGGCAACTATAATGCAGCGCTCGTGTTGCGAATTGCCCAACAAGATTGGGACTGAGAGGTGAAGTCAAAAACAGTATGGAAAAGAGTGTCAGTACAAGGAGACATGCAATGGACATGGAAAGGGGTGAGTCTCAGTATATTATCGCAGCTGGGTCCAATAGGCCAGAAATACGTTCCTCTCTGATGGAAGTTGACATAGAGGAAATAGAAACTATGACAGGGTTGGTATTGGAGGAAACTGTTAAACAGCTGCATCCACGGAAAAGCCCAGGCTAAGCCATAACATAGTCAAGAAAGTTTTTCCAGAAATGAAATAGAAGCTACTAGGAATTATGAATGATTTCATCACAATTGAGGGTTTCCCGAAAGTGTGCAGAAATCAAATTGTTTCTGAAACCAGGAAAGGATTCAAAGTGTTTCACGTCGTACAGGTCAATAGCGCTTGGGAAGATCCTCGATCGGTGGATATGACAGAAGATAAGTATATACATGGAAGATCCAAACAGCTTTAATGATAGTTTGGGTTTCGAGCTGAGCGCGGAACAGATGGGACACACAAAAAACTCATTGAGACCTTAGTGCGTTGTGACACCAAATATTGTCTCTGTTTTTTTAGACGTAGAGGGTGCATTCTACAACGCGGATTAATGAGTATTGTTGACTGCAACATGTACGAGATTATTTGTAGAGGTTCGTATACACGTATTTACGAGATAAATATTACCTTCTGCAGATAAGTGGTAAACAGATAATACAGCAGGAAACAGGAGGATGTCAGCAAGTTTCTGCAACGGGATCCACTCTATTGGAATTTTGTCATAGACACAACTTTGAAACTAACAAACAGGGGAATCAAATACGTAGCATATACTAATGACTCAAAGGACCTTGTGGAGGGTAATAGTCGTAAAAAGTTAGAGGATGGAGAAAAACAGGACGAGTGTTTCAGGCAACAGGATTGAAATTATCAGCATCTAAGACCCGAGCAATGTGGCCATAGTAGTAAAAATAGGAGAACCCCATGCCTTCGACTTAATGGTGAAAAAATAAGATATACTACAAAACAAAATTCCTTGGACTATTGCTAAATGATAAACTTTTCTTCTCAGAGCACATAGAATATGTATCAGTTAAAGCAAAATGAGGTGCTTATAAAACGATATTGCGAGAATCTCTGAAGATTTCGTATCGAGTCATGCCGATGGATCTTAATATAACGAAGCTTCAATATCGTCGGAAAATACGAAACGAAGGAAAGCTGGTGTTGCATGGCAAAGAGATCAGCAAGGACACTAAATATATTGGAAAAGAAGCCTAACGGAGGTTGTTATGGAGGCATGATAGATCAGGTGGGGGCGAACAATAAAAGGACAGGTAACATGTAAGTATTTACTATATGCATCATTTGCCTACAAGAACAGACGGTGGCTTAAGCTCAATCCTTATGCAATAGTAATTTTATGGCCACTGAAATTTCAATTTATATCTTGTATAGCGGCGATTCAAGGAGACGAGAGAGTGAAATTGCGGTCATGATGAATATACTAAACTAAAATACATAAGAACAGAAAAGGCTGGATACTACATCGTGTATGTTGTAATATTGTGAAAGGAGAAAAAGAAATGCAATAACATTGTTGGAGGCAGAGCGGTCATAATGACTATTGGTCAGTTAAAATGTAAAAAGAAAAAAACAGTTATAGGACTGCCCTGCGTATGGACAAGAAAGAGGTGAGTACATTAAACACCTTAATTTAACAGGACTATTTAAAACAAGTGATTAAACATAGCACATTGAAACTAAAGAGAAGTTTCAAGCCTTCAGGGAATATATGACAAGATTTGGACAAGTGCGTGACATGATGAGGAACGGTCAAGATAATAAGTGTCCACCTCCTAGTGGCATGGACGGCATGATCTTTGCTGATGGTTAAGTAATGATTGGTTTTCTAGTGGTTAAGAGATGCACTAAAGGAATAAAGATAAAAGAGATTTTATAAACAAATAAGCCGTGTAATGATTAAGGTGTAGACTAGGCGGTCTGCTTTGCCAAGACTAAATAAAATGAAAAAAAATTAATTGTCAGTGTCCCGGTCATTATGCTATACTACTCTTTAAGGGATTGTCAAATTTAATTTAATTATTTAGATCACACCGTATCTAAACGAAGTGTGAGTTGAGCAGACTTGAAACGTTGCTGCACTCACAGAGCAGAATAATTTAATTATTCTGTAAACTCATAAGAGGCATTTTATGGTAAGCCAATTGTTTATTTATTTCAACTGCAAAGTATGATACACTTTAACTGAGAAAACTGGCTCGTCTGAAAACTACTTTTTAAATTGTATTTTTCCCTTTGAATTCGTTGCATACCTTAGACGAAATGGATAAATCATAACAATATCGTGTAGTGGGTATTTTGTAATGCATGAAGAACTCCCCGAATGCACAATTTGTATTCAGCAAACTCAAACTTTTTTTTACATAATGTAGACTCCAAAACCCTTTCGTGTCAAGTTGTAATAGAGTGAGGGACGAGGTAGGAGTCGCAAACGGGGGAGTGGGATCCGCGCGCGAAGAGCAGCAGCGACTACGGCTCTCGCGATCGATGCGCAGTCGATAGGTCGAAGCGGCAGCACCCGTCGCGTCGGAGGGAGTGCGCGCAAGGCACCACGCGGTTCCCCGCCTCTGCCGCTACCCTACTCCGCCGTCGTCACCGCCCTCCACGCCTTCGTCCCGCCCTCGCTGGCACATTCGGAGACTAGCTTCTGTCTTGGAGGATGCAAACCCACTCCTTCTACCCTGCCAAACCGCTCAGTAGTCTTTGCCGACGCCACCCGCCACGACGAAGAAATTAAAAGTGAAATGAAAATTATGAATCAGAAGAAAACTATAAAGAATAATTGCATGCAACCTCTTACCATTGTCCCGATGGCACTTCTATTAACTAATTAACGCAGATATGGAAATACCCAAACAAGTGAATGTACTCTGCAAAAAAGTCATATACTTCCAAACAACACGACGCTAAATGACATTCTACTTGCATTTTCTTTTATTATAACTGTTTGTGAAAGAAATGTCACTTAAAAACATGTAAAGAATGATAACCAAACAAATTCAAATACAAGACGACAGACAGGGAACTCATCAAAAGTTTTGTGGAAACTCCAATACAAGTCAATAACAAGGAGAAAAAGGAGTTCAAAGCCAGGATGATATTGACAAGTCGAAATTATTTTTGTCTGTAAAGAATATGCTCAGGGTGAGCTTTGTATAGGATAATCCAACCCCGTCCAATCGACTTATGAGACAAGTGTAATCCCCAATTCACCTCTGCGCACTGGTTGTAAATAAGTAATAAGTATTATTTTTCAAGTACTAAGGCAAAAATGTAAAGGACATGATTTGTATTGATATAATGAGAGAAAAGCGTTGTAATAAATCTTTTTCATACGGTCATAATATTTATTACGACTGGAAAAAATCAAGGTTCATCTACACTGGGTTTTCTCGTTCATTACTTTACTTCCGTTTTATTACTTTACTTCTTGTTTATGAGAAAGTGTTAGAAATAATAGTGAAAAGGCAAGTAGAGACTTTTTTTGGAAAATAGTTGTATAATATAAGTAATCAAATCAGAATTTAGAAAAAAAAACCGATCATGCGAAGGTGTGATTCAAACAGAAGTTACCGAGTGTAAAGTGATCATTAGCGAAGTTAAAATGATAGGAGTCATTTTTATGGATCTAAAGCAAACTTTCGAAATTGTGGGCAAGGGGAGATTATTAGGTAAACCTGCCACTATGATCAATGATACAATTAATTAAAATCCAGTGTAAAGTAGTATTAAATTATTTGCAGATGATTTGTTACTGTATGTGAATGAGGAATGTGCTATAGAAATTGAACCGAAAATTAATAATGTATTTCTCATAATAGAAAATTGTAGAATAATAAAAAATTAAAAATAAATGCGGATAAAATAAAATGTATTATAATCAGAAGTGGCAGAAAGGATGTGAGAGCAAAAATGACATTGAAATATTTTAACGGAACAGAAATCGAACGTATGGAAAAAATGAAGTACTTAGGAATTATTATTGATGATAGACAACGATTCGAAAATCACTGTGACATCATTAAGAAAGTGCAGGGAAATGTAAAAAAAAAAGAATTGGTAGGTTTACGCAAGCTAAGATGAAGAAACAGAATTAAATACTCCACTGAAAATGCAAAATCGAGCTATGGGAGTAATGCTTCAGTACAGTACGTGTACGAAAATAGATAATTGCTATACACACGTGGGATATGAA
Organism: Laupala kohalensis; assembly: GCA_002313205.1. NCBI lineage: Eukaryota > Metazoa > Arthropoda > Insecta > Orthoptera > Trigonidiidae > Laupala > Laupala kohalensis. Next base: position 242,034 of record NNCF01126005.1, read on the forward strand.
GGAAAATCATTCAAACAAATAGTGTAACAAATATATAATTTGTTTAAATAATTTATTTAGTTATGTACATCATTGAATTAAAATTAAATTAACAATCATTTACTTACCGAGCCATTTCGAAAAATACCACGACTTGGAGATAAACAAAAGAATCCGCTCCCTGGAAACCAATTATTGGAGTCCAATAATCCCAGGTTGTGAAGAATTATAGTCTGGTCTGGCCTCTCTGTGTCGTTCCACCTTTCACTGGGTAGGTGAAGAGGCTCTCCGTATACCATTTCGGCAGATGAAGCTTGGAGTTCAGGCTTGAATGCGGTGCGGATGCCGAGCAGGACGATATTCAGAGCCTGGTTGCGACACGCCAGTGTTGCATACGATGGTGGCTTTCAACTGGCGGTGAAACCGCTCGTTAATGCCGTTAGAAGCAGAATGGTAGCTTGTGGTCCGTAAGTGATAGCTGATCCCAAGGGAGCCGAATAGTTAAGACTCTAGCTGGCGCCCTTGGTCCATTTTGATGCGCCGAAACATGAGATCCAGCACACTACCATAGCTCCGCTATGTGTTTGGCTGTGATGGGCTATAGAGGGAACGCCTCCAACCACATGTCCACGAGTACGAATGTAGTAGTGATCTCTGTCTTTCGAACGTCTTCGTTGTTGACTGGGATTTGCGTGTAGATTTTCACCAAGTCTACGACGAGGAACCCTTACATCCATGAAGTTGGTGCGAAATGTCGTGGATATGGAGAACGGGGTATTTGTCGAGGACGGTGTGCGTGTCCAGTACGCGGCAGTTGCCTCAGGGTCACCAACCTCCCGTCTTCTTGGGAATCATGTAGAGGGGGAAGATCACGACCCGTCTGAGCGGTGGGTCGTGATGTCGCGAAGCTTACCGTCGAAGTCATGACACTAGAGGACCAGGTGTAGTCCGGATGTAGTGGACTGTGAAATACCCCAGCTCGCGTGGCGTGTTGCTGGCCGTGTGAGTTCGGGGAATTCAAGTAAGATGGAGTGGATCGGAGACGCCAGGACGAGGGCTATGACGCTTGACTGCGTGGTGACTGCAGCTTGACAAACAGCCAAGATACCAGTCTCTCCATCAATCAAACTATTATTGCGACAGTTCCGAAGTAGGGAGAAAAATTACAGGAAGTCGGCACCGACGATGGAAACCACAACGTGGGCGACGACGAAACTCCATCGCGATGTTCAACAACATATCCACAGCCGTATGTACTCGTATGAATAGTTGAGCCATTGACCGCCTGGCGATTGTACTCAGCGTGACGGCGACGATCTTTCATCAGTCGGTGAGGAAAACAAGACAGGTCCGAAGCGGTGTCATTTAGAAACTAATGGCTTCTGTTGCGGTAGCAAATAAATAAGTACAGCAGGTGGCAACTGGACGTCGCCACTGTTGGTTGCTGGGAGAGTTTGAGTTCGTGCAGGTTGTTTGCATTTTTGAACATTGTTCCCGAACCGGAAGTGAAACCAGAACGTCTCTCCTCGAGAGAAACTATCAGAGGAGCTTGCGGCTTCTGCTGTCCTCGCGACTGCAGAATCTAGAGCTGTGTACCTAAAGTTGAGTAAGTCTATCTGATCGGCGGAATGCTGGTGACTCATTTCCTCCAGGAGTGCGGCGTGTGCGGTTGATCGCGGTCACGGGTGATACGTCGTGAATTGCGGGTGGCGTGGCAGTGGATGATTTCTCATGATAAGCGGCATAGACAGCCGATGGTGGAGCAGTGGGGAAGGCGATTATGATGGGTTGAACTTCTCGTATCTTCTCGGTCATTACTGATAGTAATGCGAGCGCCAGATCGCCCTGCGTTTGCAAAATATCCTCCAAGTGCGTAGGAAGCGCTGCAGCTACAGTGTTCTGAGGAGGCTGTCCTCTATCGGAGTCGAACCCGAGATCGGATATGGCGCAGAAACTATGATGGCAGCCTGTCGCTGAGCTCTTCTTTTATGAGGATCTGTCACACGCGTCTCACCTCCGAGACAGAGTCGGTGGATAAGCTCCGTTTTCAGCGACGTGTACTGTTCTCACTGGGAAGAACACTAATGATGTCCTCCACAACGTGGGCAAAACGCTTCTCAAGGTGTGAAAGTACGAAGGAGTATTTGGTTGACTCCTGCATGATGCCATTGAGAAGGAACTGCGCTTCGTATTGCACGAATCACAGCGTCGGACGGTCTGGTCTGACAGGTGGCAGTTTTACACTCACTCTGTTGACCTCTGCGAGCGGTGCGGGGTGCGGAGCTTGCACCATATAATGCGGGAGATGTTGCTGCAGGTTGCTGGTTCTGCTGCATCAGCAACTCGATTTGTGTCAGTAATGTGTCCATTGACGCTCCTTTAAACCGGACGCGCGGGAGCAGATTGCGCGGCGAGTTGCGTGGGCGGCGGAACACATACGAGCGCGGGACGCGACCGTGCAAAACACGGGCGGGGCGAATACGCAGCGGGGTCCGACCGATCATGGAAAGCACTGTATTGGTGCATCACTACAGGGTCATCACTGTGAACATGAAAGAAAATTATACTCTAATATAAATATGAATACTCGTTTATTCACCGAAAATACATTAGCTGTGTACGCGAACGCGCTACGGACGGTAATACACTCTCTCACCGTTCTTTGGAATTGATTCAATTTTCACTTTTCTCTGCCCCTCGCTCCTGTTTCATTCTACAGGGCTCGTCAACCTCGAGGGCGACACACAGGCGGTTGATCAAGATCACTATACTCATGTTTTTGTCCGTACGACAGCGACTGCGTTTCAACACATCTATATTTGTTCAAATTAAATGATTGCATGCCAAAACAAAAATTTAGGTCAGAAATTGTAGGAAGGTGACATAATTTAGACTAGTGTGGCAATTTAATAGTTCCTTTTCGAAGAAGGACAATCGCACCAAAAATTTTGTTTTATGAAGGTATCAAAATATTCAATTAATTACCATACGAAGTATATGTCAATCACTGAATTTCTTGAAAAAAATTGTTAAGTCAAAGAGTACTGACTCTACTGCGTTCGCGAGCGTCAACACTCGCCGTCGGTACCATGTCATCTGTCTCCGAAATCATGAAGGACGACGACATTGGGTTTTACCAGAAGAAAATTTTGTGATGTTTGATCGTGCGTAAATAAGTGATTATCTAAGGCTAATATAAGGCTAGTAATCAAGATTTGTAAGTTTGATTTGTATCTACTTTATTTATGTACCATATTGCAGTATACAGTTGTTACCTCATGTTATATTTTGTATTACTTTGTCATATACGTAGTATATAGAAAGTATCGTAATCGTGAAAAATTTTCGAAAACGAGATTTCTACGGAAATATTCGTTTTGGAGGTCCCTGATTCCAAAAAATGTCATCCTGGCTTCGGCATGACATCCGTCCGATCCGTTCGTCCGTGTGTGCACAACACTCCTGGCCTAACGGAAATATAAATTTTATTCACTTTTCGTATTTGCGGTAGAATTTACTTCTCATCGATGCACGTCAACTCAATTTTATTTTTACTTTAAAGGGCACTTCGCATGATATTCAAAGTATAGTTTGGAATATTTTTCAAAAACTATTTTGCTTAAATATGCTGTATGCAAAGTGTAATTTATATATTACAACCCCATGAGCTGTATTTCGCTTGAAAGTTTGGTATGCAAGATGCAGTAAAATAATTTATGTCTTCTGTACTTACACTTGGTTTACTATTTCAAGAAGCTTGAATATTATTTAACAGTGGATATGGATGAATCAGAGGAAGAATACACTTTCTGTTAACAGAAATGAAAGATGTGATAATGATAAAATACATAACAGGACCGAAAACGCACTCCAGAAACGAAAATACGTCAATGTCAATGACGTTCGTTCACATAAGAAATAGCTTGAAATGAGAAAATTGAGAAACACAATGAAACTTATATGCAAAGGGAATATTTTTATTAACATTCGATATGTTGAACACAACACTGTAACATTATTAGTGTTAGTTTGAAGCAAAACAGATAATTATGATTAATAATGCAAGTGCATTCTCTTGCTCAACGAAAGGCAGAAATGTTCGTTCGATTCGATTACCAAGAGTCACCTTTACGGCGGATAACCTCAGCAAGACGTTTAGGAAATTTATTTCTTTATTTCTTTTTCTATCAATCTATCTTTCTTTATTTATCTATCTATCTATCTACCTATCTATCTTTCTTTATCTATCTATTTTTCTTTCTTTCTTTATCTATCTTTTTTATCTATATCTTTCTCTCTTCTTTATCTATCTATCTATATCTTTCTCTATCTATCTCTTTCTTTCTTTCTTTTTCATTCTTTCTTTCTCTTTCCTTCCTTCCTTATAACGTACATTCTAATCGTTTTGCACCCCAACTTCGACTTCATTATATATTCACATACGGTGAAAGGAATATTTTCACCATTGTTTTGATATCTTGGAAAAGTCTATTACGAAGGGATAATGTTCCGTATTTAGAAGATAGGGAGATGAACACGCAACCGTACGTCAACAGACGACACTTGGGGGGTTCTTTCCTTAGAGAGATTTAAGAGTCAAGTGGCATGAATGATTCATGGCAACGGAACCTAAAACGACGGTTTATATGCAAATACTCTATGAATTGTTTATAGTGATACCAACTCCAAGGGATACCAAAATGATATCAATACTCAAAACTGAAAAATCAAATTATACTGGTCTGTATTCTTAATTTTATGGAGAAATACTTCAACTATCATGTCAATTTTCGAATTATCATGAAAGTTACTTGCGTGGATATATTTCATTCATTGACACACATCTTCACATCTTTCCCAATTCATTCGCAGTTATGTGGAAAGATGTAACGACAGGAGTCGTTGCCTGAAACGCCAAAGTCAAAAATAAATAAATAAAAAGTATTGTTGACACATTCTACTATTGTTTGCTTCCTTAAAAGGAAACTATTTCTTTAGCACAATTCATTAATACAACATGAAGAGTAATGTTTTGGTGGGTATTCTTCCAAACATTACGTAGGAAATAACGTTTTAGATATCTAGAGACCAAAAGGAGTGGAGTTAGCAATTAAAGAATTAACTGTCATTTGTCCACTACGAGTAAGAAATTAGTTAAACGGTTTTCGATAAATAATTTCTATTTCTGATACTTTTTTTTGTTACTTTATTGATATATTACTTATATATTTTTTATTATTGTTTTTATTTTTTCTCAGCAGTGATGTAAATAATTTCAGTGAAATTGTTTTAACAAGTTGTTTAAGTGAATGGCGTTGAAAATAGTAAAAGTGGTGGGTGAATCGCATTTTGCGTTCCTTTTGTTTTCTTTTGCTTAATAACTTGTGGTCAGGCGGAAGAGCAGGCCTGATGGCTTTAGCCTCGCCATGTAATAGACTTATTATTATTATTATTATTATAACAGATTAGGTGACTTCAAAATCATTTCACATCCAAAAATGCTGTATTTTCGTTATATACTTTTCTTTTTCAAACTTTTTAAAATCCAGGACAACTTATTAAAATAATATTAATTGCATTTTCTGTTTTGTCAAATAATGCAAAATTTGTCACAAAAAGTTAATAAAAATTAGTAAATTTATTTAGTAAAATAAAATTGATTATTTGTATATATTTGTAGAAAAATTGATTTTTACGGAAAACTCTTTAAATAAAAATTGTTTGTTTAAAAAAACACAAAATCATACATTCCACACTTTTTTGGTAGAATCGATATTAATCCTGCAAAATTGTAATACTTACATGTGCTTTATTGCTTCATTTGAACAACTCTTTTAAACAATTTAGACATTGTTTATATAACGATCATTAACAAATAATATAACTCATTATCTACCAAATGCCGTTCTGTTAATTTCTTACTTGTTATAAAGATAAGCTCAGTTTTTTTTTTAAAGGAACATACTAACTTGACCCCTATTGCTAGTAGGATTTATTTTTCTTTCTTCTTCATTTGTGTAATATTCCAGACTTTAAGACCTCAAAATTAGAATTGGCACAGTTAATTGCGGAGGATACAGCTTAAATTGGTCAGTGCCGAAAAAACACCTTCTTTTGACATTTAAATTGGGGATGTTAATTTCAACCCATAATTTGCATTAAAAGGGGACAAAATATAGGGTCTTCCAAATAATTTTTAACTTACTTTACAAAATGACAACCATTTTTGGCGTAATGCGACAATTGTTTACAAGAAATGCCGGGATAAATAATTAAATGTAAATCAACGTATAGCGCACATTGTTATAACATTGTTTTTGTTATTGCAAGGACTTCATTATAAAACAATTAAAGCCAAAGGAATTGTTTTGCAATAATGATTGTAAGAAAAAAGAACAGTGGTTTTCTGAGTTTTTTAAAATAACTTATTGTAATGAATTTGGACCTACACGTCTCATTTTATACATTTTATTAGGACCTACAACTTGCTCATTTAACTTTTTTGTCTAAGATCAATATCTGAGTCACTAGATCAAAAGAACATGAAAAATTGTAAATTTCACTCTTTGAAAGCTTACTGAAAATAAAAATGGTCATCTCCACGATCTATAAAAACGTGGAGGATCTTAGATTGTTGTATTTTACGAGATAACTTCATCCTGTCTTATTGAATTTTTCCCTCTTTTCTCACTTAACTTTACTTTAAGTGTGAGATAACGTAGTAACTCTCTATGAGTTCTCGAGTTCCACGAGAAACTCGCGTTTTTGTACGTTACCTAACTCTTTACGAGGGCCTCAATAAATTATCGAACAGTAGATTAGATAGTGAGAGTTACGGATGGAGTTAGCCAAACTAATGGAATACTGCCATAACTCCACAAGTTTTTGTTCGATTGTAAATTTTACTCCCACATGTAAGGGACCGATATGGTGTCCTCTCCACTGTAGGCGAATGTTCACGGGAGCTTTTGAAATAGAAGTTCTAGGTAATACTTTCTTAAAAATCAGAGTTTGATTGCGATACATTTGTCGTATAGCCACACGTGTGTACAAATCTAGAAGCGTTCTAGGAAATATTAACCAAGCTCATACCAACCAAAATTCAGTTAAAGATAGAGGCACACTCCGATGGTCAGTTACCTTTCTTAGATGTTCTGATCAGGAGGAAGTGTGACGGGGCACTTGCACACAGCTTGCCTACTCACACAAACTGTTATTTAAATGCTGTATTGCACCAGCATCCAGCTTTCAATGTGGAGTGATAAATACTTATGTCACCCAAGCGAAAAGACATTGCGACCAAGAGAGTTGTGTACGGAAGTGAAATATTTGTGTGACACGTTAGGCAATAACGGCAACAACAGCTAAGTAATAACAAAAGCTCTGAATCCAATCCAGGTGGAACAGAGGGTGCGACTTGAAAAAGTACGAGAAAGTGGAGAAAATATTCAGGAGTGAATTATTCGCTCTGTACACAACGCAACTCAAAAGTTGGGTAAATCGCTAGTCCGAGTGAAAGACAAATCACCCCAAATAGAGTCGGCTGCGATATATGCCAGAAGCATTCCGGTATTTGAAGTTCAGTCGTAAAACATAATCGTCCGTGGTTCTCCACGCGATCGAGGAACGCCATGATTTCAATTCTGACGCTTTCCGAATTATTTCCGAGGAGGACAATTGGTTTAAAGAAACTTAGATATTACTAAAACACGCAATAATCGTAATATTGTATTGATACTAAGAAGTGCCTGGAGTTGGGTGCAGGGGGATGTCAAGAGCTAAATGATATCCGTACTACCGCGCTCTACTCCACTCGATCTCAATCCTGATAGGTGGCTGATAGCTGCGCTCAGACAATCAGAATGAAGTGGCATCGCTGAGGTTATACCTGTATATCCGACGTGTGACTCGTTTCACCTCACAGAGAACGACGGCAACAAAGGACTGATCGACTATATTATTACCTTGAAGAAAGGCAAACACTATGATCGAAACGTTGTTAGTTCTGTTTACTGAGACGCGGTTTGTCTCGGACAACCAAGTATATATTGGCTCCGACCGCAGAGACATTTCATACATTCGGCTCAACGTTTACATGCATGATATATGGAAAAAAAGTAAGAACCTAAAAATGGTCGTAAGTTGAATAAATTGGGCGTTAAGAATCCAATGCAAATGATTTCATGAAAATGACATATTACGACGGATTGGGAATAAAAAACGTATCTATAATACGATGTAAGATTCCATTTTGATCAACAAGCAATATTCCATTCTTCTTAAAAGATAAACAATTTCCGTCATAAATTGTGTCTTTAATAACACACCTGATTCAATGTTACCATTTATTAAGCACATCGAATCCTGTTTTAGTGTGCTGATTGGTAAGCACGTAAAAGGGTGCTCCAAGGAACAGTAACAGAACAACTCGCAAACAATTATTCCAGGATTAATCATAGGTGGAAATGGTATGTTTTCATCACCCTTTCTCCCTTTGCGTGGAATCCCTAAACAGCGACCCAATCAACCAAACCGATGTGGGGAAGATTTTATCTCATGCTCTAGGGACGTCCCCCAAATGTCTTTATCGGATACAAGGACGACTACTAAGGTAATGGGCGCAGTAGGGTAGCAGGACTCACCTCGCAAGAGGGGAGATCGACAGTTTGTCATTTGTGAGAGCAATACTCCTCTCACAATTCCCTTCTTGCTCCCTTGTTGACAGTCAGAATATAAAACTCTTAGGAAAACAGATCAAAAATTTGTAAATGAATAACAAAAGAGTGAAAATATACATGATAAGTAATATCAAGAGTAAATGCACTGAGAACGGGAGTTGGAGACGGAGGAAATATAATCCTCCATAAATAAATTCTAGTAATGCTCCCATATAACATGAATTCATTTAGTTATCTTATTTAAACCATTTATATCTTTTATTTACTTCCAACAAAATTACAGACTAACCTTGGCAAATTATAAACAAATGCGACAAAATAATAGTATAAACCTGAAAAATGCGTCGGATGTTTCATTTGAAATGTGGAATATCATGCACAGCAAATAATTTCACTAAAACCGGAAAGTACGGTGACGTTTTCAGCTTTCCAAGTGAATGAAACTTTATTATATCCACTAATTTAAGAAAACGTTGACCTATATTTGACTAGAAGTTGCATTCTGGGTGTACACGATGACTTCATGAATGGTTTTACGATAAAAATTAGACAATTTGATAAAAGTACAGCGAGTATCTTCCACGCTTAACTGAGTACATGAAATCGATTTTCGTATCTCCAAACAATACTTTCTCGAAAACATAGTATTTTTAGCGTGGATAAATATAATTTGTTCTACAATAAAATGAATATAAATTGTCGGAAGTACCTATACGCTAGATAGCAATCGGAGGAAGGTTGTTGAAGGATTCCCCAATTCGTAGTCGCTATTCTCAGATCTGATGTTCAGATGCGATCTCACCTCAAATGTCATTGGTACAAACGTGTCACTGGCTACCAAAAAGCTAAATATTCCAGGTGAATTTTTGTTGACTTTTCCAGTTGAATTTTCCTGACTTATCGGCCAGTCATGTCTCAGTGTACTGCTTTAACGTTTGTCTTAAAGATGTTTTATTTGGTTCTGGTTGATGCAAAGTTATTCCTCCATATAGGATAGAGCTGAATAAAGGTGGCATTTGCTTTAGAGATTCTATTTTTAACATTCTCCAGGGTTCCACCTGTATCCGTAAATACTTCCAAGGTGATAATATGAATTTATTCCTTTTCAAAAATATGTTCTATAAACTTAAAAGATATTAATTGTAATGCACATTTGTCGCAATTGCCAGTATACACAGTTAACTGAAGCAAAAACATGTATTTATCAAAACAATCAGAGAGCAGTTCTTTGAAGAAAAAAGGAAAGAGAAACAGTTGCGCTCCGTACCATCTGGAATTAATTAAGGAACAAAAAATTACAAAATAACATCAATTAGAATGTTTTTTCTTAATAATGAAATAAAAATAAAAAGCTGTTACTTTTAACTAAAAATTAAGAAAATATACACTTAAAAATGACAAATTTACAAGTTAAGATTACACATACAAATACAAGTGGACTTTTTTCCATCAGAAACCCGTAACTGGTGGTTGTAAAAGAAACATTAAATTGAATCAACTTCACATCGACGTCAGTTCATATCAGTCTTTCATTTCATTTATTTTACACCTAAAGCGGTTTTGAAGCGTATGAGGTACAAATACAAAAAAATTAGATAAATACATTCTTATGGGTGGTATTACATATTAAACACAAATACAATAATTCTGAAACAATATAATATTTATACTTAAAATAATAAATTCTAGGAAATTATGGAAGTTAGGAGGTTAATATCATTTATTTCACTGATCCAGTTTTTAAACTTTATAGAGAATAATTTGAAACAGTTAATTTCTTTAATATTTTTAGGCAAAAGGTTAAAATATTTCGATCGTAAAAAGACAAATGTTTTGAGAAAAAAATTTATTTGTCCGCGGTTTAATAAATATCTGTAGAATTGTACTCGTCGTGTTGTAGAAGAACTGTCCAGAACCTCTATTACCACTAATTTTGTAAAAAAATCAGAACTTGTAATAATTTTTTATTTGCAAAATCCATAATTATGTTAAAAAGTGATCAGTATGTTCTCTCCGGTGCTTAAAATTAATAATTCTGCATATATTTCTTCCATGTATCCTACACGTGGAGAAGATATGTGATAACTTTCGGTCAGGTGAAAATGGCCCGGTTCGAGTCGGGAATCGAACCGGGACTCCTGATTTGATCGCAGGGGTGTTAACCACTACTCCACCCGTTCGCCTTCAACAACTGTACATTTATATCTGAGTGGAAATGGTGTACACTAGTGGAAGGCGAACGGGTGGCGGAGTGGTTAACACCCCTGCAATAGAAGCAAGAGTCCCGGCTCGTCGCCATTTTCACCTCACCGAAAGTTATCACATTAATAATTCTATTGAAGTATTTTTGTGCTACGTGAAGTTTTGTTATTAAAATATCGTGCGTGTCATCCTCCCGCAATTCAATTTCATACTGTGTCCGTGAGTTAATCAGCGCAAAATATAAAGATCTTAAAAACTGAATATTACATGCATCTCTTAAAAAATAAAAGCATCTAATTGATTTTTGTAAATCTGAATGTAATTTATTTACATGGTTTTTCCAGGTTAGTTTATTATCAAGCAAGATACCTAAATACTTAATTTTGAAGACCTGTCCTATTATTTTGACTATTGCAGGTTTTGAGGTTGCTACAATTATTATGGTAATTAAATTTTTCTGAAAATTTTAAAGCGTGTAAAATCAAAATTCAGAATATTAGTTTTAGGCGCATTTATAATTATTGCATTCCTACGACACAATATTCTAAGTAATTTTTGAACCGTGCTTTATTGAGTTATTAATTTGGCCCCAATCCTCTGAGGAAAACAATATTGCGACATCATCAGCAAAGGCAATAACTTCCCCAAGAAACGGCTCTAAAAGGAGATCATTGATGAATAAACAGAACAAATCAGCTGAAAAAAACTGATCCTTGTGGATTCCCAGGTGTTATAATTTTGTCCGTGCTTAATTTGTTTTGAACTTTTACTACTTATATGCGATTATCCAAAAATGTTTTGAAGAAGCTTGGGTTTTGACCTCTAATTCCAACCGTTTTAAGTTTTAATGACAAAATAATGAACGATAAACCTTTTTAAAAACAAGCTTTTATTGCGTAAATAAAATGTACTAAAACGAATTTAAAAATGTTTAGGTTTGTATTAAGATAATTCAATGCAAAATGCTAATTACTCAACGTTTGTTAACCCTAATAAAAATAAACGTTCATTCTTTCTTTATCGCTGAAAATTATTTAATATTATATAGCGAAGTATTTGTCTTCAAAAAGCTTGTCGCGCGAAATGTTCGCGAAAAGTAAATACCAATTAATTTCGTAGGACTGTGATTGATTGTAAGAAAGTACTTGCCGAAGTGTGTATTTTCTTTCGCGCGACACCTTTTGGAGACAAATTATTCATTATATATTAAATCATTTTCAGCGATAAAGAAAGAAAGTTCTTTTATTTTTATTAGGGTCTACAAATGTGAAATATGTATGGAGGAATGTAACGTAGTGCTACTTCAACTCCAATGTTAAGTGAAAAAAACTTTAATTTCAATGTTAACATGTATATTGCCTCAGTTGAAAATACTTTCCTCATCAAGAAGTGATTGCTTAAAGGAAACGGATCTATTTTTAAAAGCGAACGGGACGCTTCTGTAGAGGTTCCTTCGGGTGACGCATGTTTACAAAGGAACTGCTTATTTGTTTTGAAAGTGAAAGTGTCGCATCGCTCGCCCAAGCTTCCTTAAAACTATCTTTGTAAACAAGAGGGATGCGTTGCTGATCTGAGCATCTATGAACAAAGGGCGCATTGGCAGGTCACGTGACTGTTTGTCACTATATAAGAGGATGCTTCATGCTGCCTCAGGGTCCCACATGGTAGAGTGGTGAGTCCAGGCGTATGCCGAAAGTTCCGATCCAGGGTGATCGCAGAGAAGTCTGAGGGTTTCTGAGAAACCATGTTGCTGGTTTTGTAGAGTCGCTGAGGTGACTTGAGTTGACTGCTTTATTGAAAGCATTGATATCCAGTGTGATATTTATTTCATTATCATTATTTGTAGAGTCGCTGAGGTGACTTGAGTTGACTGCTTTATTGAAAGCATTGATATCCTGTGTGATATTTATTTCATTATCATTATTTGTAGAGTCGCTGAGGTGACTTGAGTTGACTGCTTTATTGAAAGCATTGATATCCTGTGTGATATTTATTTCATTATCATTATTTGTAGAGTCGCTGAGGTGACTTGAGTTAACTGCTTTATTGAAAGCATTAGTATTTTGTATGATATTAGAAGTTTAGTTCATAATCAAAGTGATATTAGTATGATATTGGATATTTGTTTCCATTTCATTACTTCACTTGATTTTTGTTTGAATTTCAATTGAACTTCGTTCTAGAGAACAAGCAACCTTTTTATTCAATTAAATTTTATTATTATTTTTTAATTGCGTGTTTGGTTTTCCCCGTGGACACGGGGTGGTGGCAGCGGTACCTTTACCTGCAACTTAGCGACTGTAAGTCGCTGCGTTGCGTTTCGGGGGTTACAAATTGGTTACAAGGAATTAGCATTTTGCATTGCATAACATAAACTTATTTTATTTGTTTTAGTACATGACGTAAATAAAACCTTGTTTTAAAAAATATATTGTATTGATTGTTTTATGCTTTTCAGTTTTAGAATTAGTTGATTTATAAGTCGTACTTATTAATCTTGGTTGCTCACATGTTAACAATGCTAAAACAACTTTTTAAACACAAACTTTTATTTAATGTTAATGAGTAACATGCAAGTGTCCGTGTTATACACATTCCGATAGCATAAACAAACTTTTCAAAATAAGACACGAAGTTCCTCTACTGTTGGTAAAGATAGTAATTACAATGAGAGGACGTTAGTTATGAAATTCGTTATACTTATTTGAAATAAGAGCCGGATTGTGTTGCAGGGGATGCTTCCCAGAAATAATCCGTTTGGAGTTATCTCGGAATAAATTCGTAATGTAAAAAAAAGTTTTCAGTTAGACATCATTATATTATATTGTCATCGAATTTATATATGTGAGTGCCAAATTTCAGAACACTCGGTTGGGGGGAACTAGTTGAAAATTTAGTTGCAAGATTTGGCCCAAACATACTGCCTTACAGGTCAAGATCAATTAAAGAAAATCACACCTTAAAAAATCAAAAGCTTTTAAAAATCAATGAATATACAAGAAATTTTATTGTTGTTGTTTAGACCTTCATAAAACTGCTGCATAAGGTGTGAAATTGAATCTTCTGTATCTTTACTCTTCCTGAAAACCAAATTGCGTTTCAGAAATAGTATTGTTCGTTTCAAAGAAATTTAAAATCCTATACCTTACACATTTATCGAAAAGTTTGGAAAAGATTAAAAGAAGAACAATGGGTTTATACTGTTCTAATGATTCGGGGTTTCTCTTTTGAAGATTAAAACGATTCTTTTTTAGTAAATCGTAAAATCATCCTAAATTGAAGCATCATACAAACTATGTTAGAATTTTTCTTTTGTTTATATTAGAATGTATTTCTAATATACCACGGTACCACGTGCGGAACTAAATTTTTTGTCTTAATTCTTGCTATACACGCAAAAAACATAGATTCTTTTATGGTTTTAACATTGAACTCATTTTCATCCCACAATCATATTTCCCAGATGATTAACAAGGATATACGTATTTGAAAAGTTTCAAAGGGGCGCATTTTGAGAAACTAAAAATTAAAAGTTTTATTTTGAACATGTTATTTTTTTGTCATTTTGCCCTATGTATATAGCATAACATTGTAAAGATCATTAAATAAACTGTAAACCGACACCTCTACCACCTCCTCTTTCCTGACCTCCCTCGGTCACCTCTTATTCTTTTCGATCCCGACGCCATTAGAGCTAGGGTATCTTTCATTTTCCTCTTCCCCCAGGGGACTTACATCTAGTAAGTACGTGCTTGGCAACGGGGCCCCGAGCTGAGTCTGGCATTTCTTCCACTTACTTGTGCGAGGCTCCTTCCTTTCTCTTTCCTGACCTTCCTTGGTCACTTCTTGTTTTTTCGATTCCGACGCTAGGGTATCTTTCATTTTCCTCTTTCTTCTTCTTCTTCTTTTTAAATGATTTAAGTAATGTCTTGAGATATGTTGATGTTTGAGTTTTGAGTTGTAATTTAGGAGGGTTTTAGTGGGTATGGTTGAGTCATTCGGCGATTACCACTCGAGGGGAGAGTCATGTTGGCTCTCCCTAGTGCGTAACTACATTTTCCCTACCTGTCCAAGTTTTAAGGGCTCTAATGACCTCGATGTCGACGAGCCCTAACGCCCCATAAAAGAATCTTACCACCTCTCTATCTCAATTAGAAGAGCTTCTGGAGCAATTCAAAAGTTGTACAGTAGACTGTTCAGAAGCAGTAGCCTTAACAGAATGTTAAGAATTTTCAAATGTTCTGATTTTTTGAGTTTCATGCAACTCAGGATTGATTGAATTGAGAAGTTTGACTTTATTAGTGTACCACTTCTTGAGCTCGAAACAGTTATTGAGCATAAGTGAGAGAAGCTCATTAACATTACACTTTTCCTCGTCTGCATTCTTGCACCATGTATCAAATCGTCTATAAAACGTATACATATACTTATATATAATACGTATACATTGTTTTGAATTGCTGCTGCATCGCGGGGAAATGTTTCCCTTTCATTAAGTGAAATTTGTTCCAATGTTCTAGTGACAAGAAATGACAGGGGCGGTACCATACGTTGCTGTAGTTAAGGAATATGTATTGAGATGTTCAATATGTGAACTCCAAAACGTAAGTTTTGAAAATATGTTCTCTGGATGAATTAAAACACGTCTGTACATCTTACTTATGTCTGCAGTAAATGCAATGGGATGAAATGGACAGTAAATTAAAATGGAAAATAATCTCGGCTGGACTACAGGTCCGACTTTCAAAAGATCATTCTGTGATATTCCATTTGTGGTGAAAGCGGATGCATGAAACAACTCTCAGCTTGGTTGTGGTACTAGAGGGTTTAAGAACGGCATGGTGAGGGATGAAATAGCGATGACTAAGGAAGAGCGGGGATCATATGACCAAAAAAATGTATTCCTGCGTAAATTCTACACAGCTTGCCCTTAATTGTGAGTTATTTGCTAATCATTTTTCTTAAGAGTAAAATCGCTTTAAAGCTTGAGCTCTAGAACTGCCTAATCGGGCGGCATTAGCCTTGAATAGAAATCTTACTATAAACCGACCTGCGGGATCGCGTGTAGAAGCTTGCTTAAAAACTCTTCACAAATCGAGTTATCTTTGAATGGAGGTACATGAGTAACAGATTCAAGTCACCAGAATTTGGCGAATTGATTTTATTTTACGCTTTCAAAAGTTAGAAATGCCGAAAATTGCGATCGTGGCTTTGCGGCAAACCCTTTAAGACAGTGTTTCCCAACGTGGGGCCCACGCCCCACAGGGGGGCACTTCGAAAATTGATACGTCCAGAGTTTAAGATAACAGTATGGCGACTCTCAGTCGCTACTCGAGCTGGGTAAATGACCGGTATAAGTAACTTATGTCCGCCATAACTTCTAGCCGTGATTTCATTGTTAGACGTAAGAGTTGAACTACTGGTCATACTGGGCCGGAAATAAGCATTTCACCCTATTTGTTCTGAATGGAACGAAATGTTTAGTGCCGAGATCTCAGTTTCTGCAGTGTTTCGCAGTATCGCTCAGCATTCACCACTGGTGTTAATAAATAAAATATTTATTAACATATATAAATTATATTTGAAATAAGCCTAAAATTGTTGTAAAAGTTTCGTAGTTTTTAAAAATATATACATTGTATAAATTTAAGTGATATATAAATGGTGCGTAAATTCAATTGGTATTTTTTATTAATTTCAGTTTTATTAGAAGCATAATTTTCCAGAAAAATTGTCAATTGAAAAAGTATGGTTTTTGGGGTGGGGTACATAATTAAATATGCATTTTTAGTTTACATTTAATCCAGTTCATATTATTCTTTTTAGTTTTTAATTGATCTTATATTTCTTTCTTTCAGCCCATAGTGAAATGACTGCTGCAAGCAAGAAAAACATTCGTCAGTATTCGGAGGAATATTAAAAATATGGTTTCATACACCCTGTCCACGATGAACCAATGCTTGACCAACGAATCAGTGAAACGAGGTCGTATTGAGGTACATTTTAAGGTGAAACATAATGCTCATATTAATTCAGATTGGAATTACTTTCAAACTTTAAAGAAAAATGTTTGAAGAAAGAGTAACATTAAAGTCTTTATTTACTGCTCATAATGCAACTTTCACTCGTACGCTTGAGGCTAATTATCAAATTTCATTACGCATTGCTAAGTCTGAGAAAAGTTATACTATAAGGGAGAATTTAATCAAACCAATATCCGCATTTCATAAACGGTTCTGGAAAAAGTTGACAAAGATGTTAAAGCAATGCCACTATGTAACAATACTATTAGCAGAAGAATAGACGAAATTAGTGAGAATATTGAAACTGAACAGCTGAAAGCAAGAAAATTCTCGCTGCAAATGGATGAATCAACTTTGAGGCGATATAAGATATAAGAATATTGATAAAGGTGGTTTTGATGAAGCAATGTTGTTCTGTAAATCATTAGAAAGCACCACTACCTTCAAAGATATAAATAGTAAGCTAAAAAATTACTTAAATGTCAATAATACACCAATGAAAAATATAACATCTTGTGCTATAGATGGTGCTCCTAATATGTTGGGGTGGGGGGAATGGTTGCTTAACATTGATGAAAGATGAGAATCCTGAAATACTTCTTGTGCATTGTTATTCACAGGGAAAACCTGGTAGCTAAAAACATCAAGCCTGTTCTAAATGAAGTACTAAATTTAGTTATAAAGTATATCAATGCTATTAAAGCTAGTCCCAAATGTGAACGTCTCTACAAGTTATTTTATGAAGAACAATACTTATAGTTTACCGCGTGAGATATACTTCTTACTGAATTAAGATGGCTCTCGAAAGGGAAATGTTTGAAAAGGTTTATGGAACTATCTGATACTATTAGTGATTTTTAAGTGACAAACCTGAAATGAAAAATCTGTTAACAGTGGATGGTAAGGCATTTGTGTGCTGTTTAGCCGATATCTTTGAAAAACTAAATATATTAAATAAACAACTTCGAGGAACAAATAAAACTCTTGCCGACGCAAAAGCAAATATATTCGGTTTCGTTACGTTTATTGAATTCAGACATATATTTACAATAAAAAATTTTGAAAAGTTTCATTGGCTACGAAAATGTGTAGTGACTGATATCTGTCTAGCTGTTATTGTTGATCACCTGAAAATTTATCGGCTATTTAAAAGAAAGATTTTCTATTTTGAAACAAATTTATTTCCCAACTTGGATGATGCAACCAATGTAATGGATTTGTCTGATATTTCAGATATGCAGTATCAAGAAGAACTCGCAGAAATGTAAAATGATGAGTCAATTCAAACTTTACCTAATATAAGAGGAGAGATGGCACGGTTTTGTGAGGAAACTGAAATCGAATATCCAAATACAACCAAACGTACAAGATAACTTGTGTTTCCATCTTCATAATATGTTGAATGCGGATTTAGTGCCATAAATGATTTGCAGCTAAAGAAAAAAGAAATCAGCTGGATATAACCAAACAGGGTGACTTGAGATTGAAGTTAACTAAATTGGAACCTGACATAAAATCTCTCTGCAGCAAGCATCAAGCGCAATCTCATTAAATTTTAATAATAAATAAGTACTAATAATTAAAATAAAATAGAAAAATCTTTCATTAAAATTATTTTGTACTTGAATTTCAGTCTCCATTATATGTTTTGAAAATTTACTTACTATGTTTGCTCAATAATATCCTAGTGATTTATTACTAAAACTTATCAATCATGTTTCTTTAGTGAACATTTCAAAATTAAGGTTAAAACTAAAGGTTCAAAAGGAGGAATAGTGTAGTGGTCAACAATCACCTTGAAAAATTTCCCTGGCTAGCTCGTACCAATTAAAATCAATAAGTACGTTCATATTTATTTATCTAAGTGAAATACACACACTTGGATTCCTTATAAGAAGAAAAACATTAAATAAACTTGACTTGTATTTACTTGTATATTTTACCTATAATTAACATGCTTCACTGCCCCTAAAATCACACGTTATTCCCCAAAATATTACATCATTGATACACTCTTTACAAAAGAAACCCTCTTGGAATTTAGCTTTACCAATGATTACAAAATATTAATTGAGATTCAGAACAGAAAACCATTAACATCGCTCATCTTCTTTACGCCCTTTCTTAATTAATTAACAATCACAAAAACAAAAGTTCTGAGCACGGACCTTGACCCATATCGGTCGAAGCATTGAATCTCCTCGCTGCTGCTTAAATACTAACGTTGGTCGCATCCAACATAACAATTGCCTTTCCAACAGATGTGCAAATCAATCTATGATCAGGTGGAGATTGGAATGCCATTGAAATCATTTGGCTCGACCGGAGTTCCCGTGCGCCTCTCAGCTGGTAGTCCATTCATCGGCTGTAACCCAGTCGGTTTTCTGTCTCCGCGCCCTTCAGAAGTTCCCGTTCTTTCTCGGAATTTCTGCGCCTCACCATGGTCACGAAAGTTCTTTAACGTCAATGTTCCTCGTTACTTGCCGAGATGCGATTTAAATGTCAAACGGCGTCACTCATTAGCGAACAAAGTAACACGTCGCGTTTCCGACTCGTTCTCGGAGAATTTAGAAATTGTAAAAGCTTCATCAACTTCACACAGTTTAAATAAGTTTCAAGTTGTCACTTAATAACAACTTGAACTTCAAAACATTAAGACCTAATGGTCTCAAATTTCAAAGTCCGACATCTCCTAATGTAGTACTCCTTAGTGAGATGGAGCAGTAATACGAATGTTCTGCTAAGAGTTATACTAGAATGACACTCGTCGAAAAGTCTTGTCGAATAGTGAATCTGAGAATGCTCGAATGAATGATTCTCGAAAAGTCCTCAGAATGATTGATAGAATGAATGATAGAATGATTTCGGAGCGTCTCTGTGCTAGAATAAATGTTCTCATCTCCCCTCTGCTCCTCCGACGCTTGCTCATGCGCTGTTTTCAAAAAACCCCGTGACTCACTTAATCCAATAATATTAAAATCTAACTTAACTCCTCGTGGAGTCTTCGCTACTGGTTATTTTTCAACTTGATTTTTCAGCTGGTTCTTTAAAAATTTCCACACTTCAACGGCTCTCTCCTTTCCAACAGTTTTCTGATTGATCTTAACCATACAATTTTCAGTAATAAAAGGATACTGAATTTAAGCAACTTTCTAAATTTTCAACTATCACACCCGTCCCTTTAAAGGTTTCTTTCTTCTACGCTCGCCAACCGTCTCTAGGTCGCTGGTCGCTATCCTTTGATAATTCTACAAGCTAAGGGCTGTCTCTTATACACATCTAGATGTGTATAAGAGACAGAATTCAGACATATATTTACAATAAAAAATTTTGAAAAGTTTCATTGGCTACGAAAATGTGTAGTGACTGATATCTGTCTAGCTGTTATTGTTGATCACCTGAAAATTTATCGGCTATTTAAAAGAAAGATTTTCTATTTTGAAACAAATTTATTTCCCAACTTGGATGATGCAACCAATGT
>NNCF01126005.1:268854-304162 GCA_002313205.1 Laupala kohalensis
TGTGTGTGTGTGTGTTGGGGAGACATAAGAATTTTAGAAAGGCTGAGGTAAGGCATAGCACGAAAAAGGTTGGGAAACACTATTTTAAGATATTACGAGATGATGACGCACGATCGACATGTTCAATGGTGATTGCATCAGGTCCAATAAAAAACAACCAAACTCCGAATTCTGAATGCTGGGCATGTTCTTAGTAGTGATGAGACCTGGATATATTATTTGAGCCCATATGTCAGACCCTAATAAAATAACTATTTTGCTTGCTTCAAATCTGCCTCTGCGAACACACAATTTGACGGAATATTCCAATTATTCATGTCAATTAATTGTTTAGGCATTAGACCAGGAGTTATATTGAATTTTCAATGGCGTAGTTGAATTTAAAGTAGAATCAAGGGTGAAGACTCCCGTGAGTTCTATTTTAGAAGCAAAAGTTTTCAAAACCTTTCGTTTCCACTACATTAGCAGAGATCACTTTACAATCTGATCCCGTATCAATTAGTGCTGTATCAGCGTGTTTGATTTGATCATGAACCTTAGACGTAGCAAGTAAAGAAGTATGATACACTTGTGACCTAGAAAATCCCATTGGAAATGTTTCGGATTTGACTGAATTTGAGAGATGATGACTCCAGAGGTGTGCCGACCTGGAGTTTCTGTATGAATCAGGGTGCCATATTGCCACAATTCAAACATTTCTAAATTTGAATACTGGAGGAATAATTACCTGGCCTTAAAGAAATTTGACAATAATTATGGGTCTGAACAAAGCTTAGCCTTTTCTTGACATCCCAAGATTTGAACACCTGACAAGTTAAGAATTCATGCCACTGATTTTGTTCACAAAATTTGCAAATATATGATTAACTACTTTTATTGACTTTGGATGGTTGAGTAGAAAATGGTTTCCTTTCACTGAATTTATTTTTGCGTGAGAATTCTAATGAAGAATTAGACGAATATGATTTAACAGCATGCTGTGTCATTTCAGCGATTACGGTTCTAGATTTTACAAAATCAATTGAATCATTGAGAGTGGAAATATTGTGAAATGAAAGGTAATATTTTATGTGTATCTATAAAGAAATGAAGGAACAAAGTCATTCGGCTCGGGAGCACTTCTTGTTGACTTATCCTCTGGAACTCTTTGAACTTAAGATTTGCATAAAATACGCGGTATAAATGTGTATTCAAGAAAATTACCCCCACCCCTAAAATATAATTGGTTATATCTTTTTTCCATGAGGGGTACAAATGCTAATTTTTGTGGAACAAAGTGGAACAAAATTCACAGAGTGGTTTCTATCAACGTTTTTTAGATTTTTCAAAATATTGTTTATAACTTGGTTTTATAAAATTTTCGAAACAAATCGATCGGTACAAAATTCTATAGTTTCGTCTATCAAACGGCGTTTTTCATTTTCTTCTATCATGAATGTGGGGGTTTGCGACAATTACCCCCATTTCTCAAATTTGAATTGTTCATAACTTTTGTATGAAGGGTAAAAATTTTTGTTTTACGGTACAAAATGGTACAAAAATTAGTTCATAACTCTGAATACTTTTGTTTTCCAAAAACTCACAAATTGGGGCGCCACTGACGTCCTTAATTTTTAAGTTGAACTAGTCATCGTCAATATATTGTATTTATGGAAAACATGACCCCAAGATATCTGTTGTGACATATCATTCTATCACAAAAACACAACAGCGTTCTGGAACTCAGTAGTATCACAATATAAAACTAGTTTTTGTTAATTCTCTTGGCAATCCGATAATAGCAGATGAGATTCGTGTTGTATCTTTAAAGGAGGTATTGCGCGGAATGTTAATAAAAGAGAAATGGAAAGGACATCCTGCATATTTCGATATTGAACCTATGGCGAACCAAAAAAAGAAAAGAAAAAAAGTATCCTGGGATACATCAGCTGCTCCGGCAGCGACAGACGCTACAAATCTTCAACAGCAGACGCAAAGCAATTCCAACTCTTTAATAGCGTCACGAATCTGCCGACCTCCAGTTCTTTCAGGATTTCTCCTCCCAGGCGATACCTCTCTCCACGTGTGCACAAACTTGATTAATGGTAGTAGTAGACAATGAGTAACCTCGATCAGAATATTGATATCGATAACCAGCTAAATTAATAGACTTGTTTCAAAAGGAATTGAAGCGCTGTAGAATCTCAAAACTTCATGCCAACAGTACACGGAACAGAGAGCTTACAAACTATTTAGAGGAAGTAATTATATATTTTCTTCTTCTTTCATTGCACTCTAGTCCGTAGTCGGGCCTAGGCCCTATCAATTATATATTTTAGTAAGGTACAATCTGTCTTTCACCAAAGAACGTTCTATAAGTAATAATTTATTTACAGTACTCGAGGTAATTTGTGAGGTAATTATTGTATTTTTCTGAGTTTATGATTATGAGGGCTCTAATGATCTAGATGTTGCTGAACCTTAAAGCCCCAATAATAATAATAATTATTATTATTATCAGAAGATGAAGAGGAACAATAATAAGAACAATATAATAACAATCTGAGGTTATTGGTACTAAATATTTAGTAGTGATAATTTGCGATTCCGTGGATTTAGATAATCTATCATTTCTAAAGGTCCTTAATGCCAAAAAACTGACTTTTAGATAATTCTGTTTCTTGTGAGTACAGAGCATATTGTGATATGCTGACAATTTATATTTAAGAATTTGATTGTACGCAAAATATTTTCTATTTTCATCCTTGTGCATTCTGAAATATTGTAAAAAAGAAATGTGTATTAAAACTCTGACCATACACATGGTACATTTTTTACGGAAATACCCTTCTTGAGAGTCCCTAACAGAATAGTTTGCTTTTATAAATATGTCCGTCCATCAGTGTGCAGATAATTATTTTATGTTTCTTTATGTAACCATTATCTGCATTTCATAGGCACACATTCGAAAGAACTTATGTTTAATCTACAGGAATCATACGAAGACCAAAGTACATAGGAAAATTTAACAATTAAAAAATATGTGGAGAAATCAAAAGGAGTTTGTAATGTATGCGTAAAAGTGGCATTTTGATTGAAATATTGATATAAACGCTCTAAAGAATTTTCTCTTTTGTGCCAAGTCACCGTTACAAGAGTTACTGTTACAAAAACATTTATCAGTGTAAATGCATAGAAAAATTACCGATTTGGAAAACATAACCAAGTGTATGAGAACGTTAAAATTGATAGGTGAACGAAAAGCTGACTCGTGATTCTTAATTACTTTTACACACATAATTTTGAATAAAATTGACACTCTAAGAACAAATTAGGTGCCATTTCACTCACGTACGAATGTAATGTAATACTATTTCTCTATGATTGCATTATGTCGCTCAAACTTTCGAGCTGAAATTATTACTCATATTTCGCAGTACCTGAGCGTTTCGTAAGATCGAGATCATAATGCGGAAATACATGCGGTCGGATTTTCTCTACATTAAAGACAGCAGCATCGATGAAATATAAATGATAATCTGTGTTTAGAACAATTTTTGTATAACTCTCAAAAATTATACTGATTTATTTTCTTTCATGTTGATTAAACATGCCCTCTCCTATGAAGATTTAAAAACATCTCGAATTGAACGTCATCTTACATCTTGAAGTTCAACGGTCATTGATGCAATAATTGAATACACATGTCAGGAATTTGCAATTTATTATTTTTAGTGAAACTTGTCGGCGATCATGATAATAAAATTGCGTCAAGGGATCACAAGTATTACTCGTATCCTTGACCTCGATTTATTACGTGCAGATAGTGCTGTCGCTTCTGGCATGTCTCAGTTGGCGCGACGAATTGTAGACCGAATACCGTCTCCTGCATAGTCTCCAAATGGCCCGCTGACACTTCTGCTAAGATCGCTTGCTTCAGTGTCATTGTGGACAATGAAGTTGAGCAATGAAAGTTGCATAACGTTAGTGCCAAGAGATCTCACCTCACACTAAAGATTTTGTTTTGTTTCAGTTCAATTTCATAAGAGAGTTTGAAAGATTTCGCGACTCATTTCATCTTATTTACCAAAATTTGCCTAAAATAGAAAGAATTACAAATCACAAAAAGGACAGATACAAATGATTAACAGTTTCCCAGAAACTCTTGGTAAATAGGATTCCATGATTCTATTATTATTTTAAGTAAAATATTATGCCTTTATTTCTTTCCCAAATATAAACCATACCATTCCTTGTGAGTTTTACAATTGTGAATTGATATGAACAATCATAAATTAATACTTTTATGCAATATTATTAGATTATTTAAGGTCAACGTAAAAATTTCTTAGTATTCAAATAATTCATTCAAATAAAATAATAAATTATTTTTATATGTTCAGACATTTTTTTAATATTATTCCATTCAACAAGTGAACTCTATACTCTTTGTGCATATTGAGTGACATAATTCGATTTGGGTTTCTATGAACTTTATTTTCGCCAGAATAACGTCAAAGAACATATCATGACGAGTAACCTGGACAATCGATACACTGTCAGCCTGTGACGTCACGCTATCGATCGATCCAATGAACCAAAGCTAGATTGCAAGCCCTTCGCCGCTACGAGGTAGCCTCCGACGAGCGACCGCTCTCACTTACTGCAACTCACTCAACTAATCACTTCTCATCTGACGCAAGCGCGCGAACAGCGCGCTTCTCTAAAGCGAACCCCGACATGTGGTCATTCGCTCACTTGCAACAAGTCATCCGACCAGTCAACATCCCACATCACATCTCTTCTCATCTGGCACCAGCGCGCGAACAATGTTTGAAATCAAGAGTTCAAGACATTTCTAAGAAAACTCTGTTTTAATACGATTATTATAACACAAATACACCATAAAAATATTCCTCTGGCTTCATCCATCATTACTACAGAATTGATCTGCTTCGGGATATTTTATTTCGTACAATTAAATAATAAGTATTTATAACTTAATAATAAGTAAATTAGTTTATTGTCCTCCACGTGGTCATACGCAGTTTGTTCTGCATTTTGACAATAAATTTATTATAATCCGTAATTATCGTGAATTCAAATAAGTAACTGAAATGACACACGATTAAAACTGGATTAGTTAATAAATATGTCATAATATGTATAATTTAAAAATTAACAATTATGATTAAGAATTAAGAATTAATACAGGACTTCGTAAGATTGGAGAATAAACATATATGTATGTCTGTTTAACAATGGAGGTAAATATTATTAAACAGATGTACAGAAAATTACATCAATATTCCAAGTTCTGATTATTTTTAGTTCGTTTTGCTCGGTTGCCCGGAGTTCTTATATAACACATCAAATTAATTAGTTTCATATTACTCTGGGTGTTTGTCTGTGAATGTGTGTAGTGTACATAGTATTATATATTTACAAAAATGTATTTAAGAAGATAAAGAGTAACCCGTGACTTTTAAGACGACTTCGTTTGAACACTAATCGTGCATAAACTGCAGAACGAATTTAATTTTGCGGTGGCATTCTTTAGAACCAGGAAGAGAATCTAGGAAAGTTTTATTTTGATCTATCAGAGGGTGGAGTAAGCAAATAAGTGAGCAGCCTCTGTGTCACTGTAAGCGTAGATGTAAAGAAAAATATATCGAATAAAGTGTTCAGGGAAACCATAATACCAACATTGTCAATGATTTTGTTATTGTGACCGCCTAGGAAAAGTTAAATATCTTGTATTCTCTCAGTCAACAATCATAATGTACTTAATAAGGACACACGAATGTCCGTTCAAAAATGTTGAATAAACTTAAAACGTTTTTTGGCCAAAAATTGTTTCGTATGTCCCTTTTGGTATGATCAAAAATGTTTTTCACGACCTTTGGTTGTTGGCGATTGAGCTTATTTGAAGTTTAGGATGGCACTTCTTTCCAGGCTTGATTTGCATTTATTTTTATCTGCAAATCTTACAGAATTGATCATACGATTGAGGATCGGGATAAATCGGATTCCAGCAATATAGATGATTATGTATTTGAAACTCAGGAATTAAGTGAAAAGACTTAAGAAAGTAAACCGTTATTTGAATTGATGAAAAAAATACATATTTATGTAGGGCGTTTGTATGTTGAATTCGAGGGCTAAAAATCTGTATGCAGGATACCTTTCAGAATTCTGAACAATAGAGTATCGTCAATTCCTCGTTCAGAGCGCCTGGGTTTAGATCATGGCTCGAAACGTATTCAAAATAACTTCATTGGATTTTATGTGTAAAATTAATTAAGCACTTAATATCTACGATTTTTAAAGGCATTTTCTATCACGTTTTTTAAATTTCAACATCGCCTTACAAGTGCGATTATTTCTAAAATGATTTATTTCATTGGAAATTTTGCAAAAAAATTCAAATATGCGTGTTTGAACGAATACTTTCTGCGACAGGAAATCTATACCAAATGAAGTAAATTCTTATGTAATGTCTGTCATGGAAATTGAAAAAGGTAATCGATTGAATAATCTGAAATTTCAAAGGACTCTACTCAAGGGATATTGCAAGTAAAATGCAAAGAATGGACAATATTGATAAATTACAAGGGTATTCATTTATTTATTACATTACTTTATTTCGTATCGTATCTGCGTCTTCCGACATTCCACGACAATTTCCTTGCTACTTATAATAAGATTAACAATTAAAATTGATTGCTAATCACTAGATATGAATCTTCTCTGGCATGACAGTAGACTACGAAGTTTACTAACGTGTCCACCAGAATTTAATTGCGTTACGTGGACGGACAATCCACTGAAAGTATGATCCACTGCGAGACCGAATTTCAGGAGCAAATTTATATTAAGGCTGTGAAAAACATAACCTAAACGTGAAATGAAAAACAAAGAATTCAGTAATCTTAACAATGCTCTTTTTTTCATTAACGTTTCTGTGCAGAGTGTATTTTTCTTCTGCCTGAATTTTAAAATAATTCATAATTACGTAAGTATTAGGAAACAATACTGAAAACAGTGTGTAGGCCTATTTTTCTTTGTGGAATCTAGTATAATGAGTATCATATTGACAAGTTATCAAGGACGATTTGATAATAAATATTAGTCTCAAATCACAAAATTCATGCGAGTTACGCTGCGGGTCCTCATGCTACTGATAAATACTGTACGATACTACTGATAAGTAAATGTTATAATTGTCGATAATTGAGGTTACACAGAACTAACACTAATAGCATTCTCAGTGCCTTACACAGAACATAGGCGAAAATTTGTCCTTTAAATTATTTCTCTTTGCGTTCTCCTAAACACTTTCTTCTCTATATGATTAGTTCAAATGAAGGATTATTGTGATCCGTACAAACCAACACTATTAAAGCTCCAAAATCAATATAAAAAAAAAGATGTCAGTAGGATAAATTAAGTTTTATTTAGATATATCCCCTTATCCATGAGACCAGGAATATTTTAATAACATTGGCGTTTAGAAATATGATATTGAATCATTTTGAATATGACTTTCAATAGTTTTCTTACTGGGAAATGTCATTCCGTAGCGTTAGTGCGCCGTAGCGATCTCTAAGCGGAATACGAAGAACCAAAACCCTTTTAAACGGGTAAGCAGCGCCGCTCAACGGCGACTACAGGAACTCGCGGAGAAAAATGTGATGTAAAGTTTCAGTACATGCCACTAGATGGGATGTGCAAGTCATTCAATTCCAGAAACAGTCGTTAATTTTGAGAATCCTTCCATCGTTATATTATATTAGTTTTCCGGTATTACTTATACAGTCAACGTTAATATTAAATTTATTTGATTAGATGATTATACAAACACACTAGCAATTCTGTGTTCACCTGACGGTTTTTTTTTCTCTTTAGGGAATGTTTCAGAGAAAAACACGCGTGTCCTTTTGCTTTGTCATTAAGTGTTACTTATTTATTATTTGGTGTCTATTGATAATCCCATTAAGTAACTGTTATATCGTATTTATAAAATGTAAAATGTATCGCATTACTAAAATGTACCGTATTTCTA
Source organism: Laupala kohalensis (assembly GCA_002313205.1). Taxonomy (NCBI): domain Eukaryota; kingdom Metazoa; phylum Arthropoda; class Insecta; order Orthoptera; family Trigonidiidae; genus Laupala; species Laupala kohalensis. The sequence continues at coordinate 276,899 of NNCF01126005.1, forward strand.
AAATAACAAAAATATAAAACAAATAATTTAAATAACAAAAACTTATTTCTGGAGCAAGACGGGAACGTAATAGTATTCTTCTATAACTAGTTATGAAAAACAAAATGGTGTATGGAAGCTTCCACCTAGGTAGCATTACTGGCCGCTCGATGAAAGATGATTGCACAGAACGAAGTTTTTTCACCTTGCAATCTATGCACTGGAGTTCTGGAAAATATTTACCGAAAATCTAAATCACTTTTCGTCAAAAGCTACCCACTTACTCCTCACTACGTTGTCTATAGATAATCAAATAGGGCGACGTAGAAAGTTTGAGTGACAATAACAGATTTTCTTTACATAACGAAGTGAAAAGAGAAAATTAGGAATAATGGTGCAAGTAATTGTGTAAGATAGAGGGAACAGTTTGACGTGACAGAAACAAATTTCTGTATCATTCCAGGAACAAAATAACTCGGGATGTTTTCATGAAGATGCAAATTACCACACTTTTCAGTAACATTGTCCGGTTCTGCTCCGGATTCGTACGGTGACAAAACCGGTCCCACTGAGAAATGCGGTGGGTTGGGTATTTGATGGAGCAGTGCAACAAGAGCATGGTTTTTCGTGAAAGATATACCTTTGCCTTAGTGGTGTTAAGAGTAATCTGCTCGTCGTACGTCCATACAGAAAGGCTGTGCCCTTCTTGCTGCGTCAGAACCACAATTCCACCCTAACTTGTTCCATCGGTACAAAAGGTTGAACTAAGGGATGAGTTACGGCGCTTTTCTGATTTTTTTTATTGTTATGACCAATAATTTCAATTACTGTGAAAAATATTTAACGGTTCCAAATCTAGATCACGAGTACATACTCTCGCGATAGCTCAGGGAAATAATAGAGTGAATGTCATCTAAATAGGGGAGATAAGAATGTGGGATCTAAATTTTAAAATGTATTGCTTTCACATAATAACAACTTTTTAAAAAGGAGTTCAAAGTACAAAGGTTATAACGGAGAGTTGCTCCCGTCGAAGGGGATCTAGTACTTTGGACAATCCTTGGATAGTACCTTGGACAATCCTTGGATAGTACCTTGGACAAGCGCACACAATCCTGAGAATTTATTAAACATCTGGAATTCTCGCTACTTTTCAAGAAGGGAAGGAAATGGAAGGGCGTGGTCTCCTGATGCGAGTGATTTAGGAAATCTAAAGTAAACATCTTTGAGCGCCTAACTTGATAGCCAACAAGATTGAAAAATAAATGATATCTTTGATTGATTCTTGCGAGATTTTCACTCCTAGCATGAATGGGGTTGCATAGAAATCTACTGATAAGGGAATGTCATATGGAAGCACATTCACCTCAAATTTTACTACGATACATTAAACAATTAGAATTTATGGTGAGATGAAGGAAGTGCGCCGTTCATTTTGTCTCACAGCGTTTTAACACAGTAATTTTTGGTGCATACCTATGTGAAAATAGAATTTACTCATAAAGCAGTGAGTTGAAAAAAAGTGCCTTTTGAGGAATTCAAGTAACAGTTTCGTTTTAGATATAAATATATACAAACCCTCTATTTGTTCTAACTTTTCGAAACAATGCTGCTATATAAAAATCAATTCATACAGATATGCGGAATACATAGCAAACTGTAGAGCACACTGCGGAGTAAAGAATCGTCATACATCAATATTGCTCCATTTTATGTGTTAACTTTTCTGCAGGTGTGAGATACTGCAAAAGGAGCACTCAAATACTTTAAAGGCAGAACGAGCAGACAACTATTAGTTTTAAAGCATGTTTGGTAAGAAATAAATATAGAGAAACATTTTTTCTTAAAACACTAACATTACATTATTTATTATAATACATTATTTACAATATTCCCAGCTATCTCTTTCCAATTGCACAACGACTTAAGATAACAACTAGATTGAAGAAGCTCTGTGTTCAGGAATGCAGACACCCACCAGTGAGAAGTACTACAGTTGTTTATAAAGGAGAGAAGCGTCATGGTCTTCGCATCATCTTATTGGGTCACCCTCACTAGTATAACAGGAACCACTAGTATAGACGATGATGCGCGCTCATAAGATCAGAAGTTTCAGAATCTTCTCTATACTCCTTGGAATTTTGTTCGAGTTGTCGGCCCTCTCCCTATAAAGAACTCCAGTACTTCTTACTGGTAAAGGACCAGTACTTACCAGGCAGTAGCAACGCAGAGCCTTGTGATATTCGCCCGCCTTCACGTGGCCTGCTGCCTCGTCACAGCGAAGCTTCGCCTCCGCCGCTGCGGTGCGATGCGAGCGCCGCCCTCGACCACGACCGCCACTCTTGCGACCGGACATCCTGCGCCAGAGTTGCCAGTCTTCAAATGAGAATTATCGTGCAAGCCTTCCAAAATTATTATATTTTGGTGGAAATTATCGTACATCCCATTTTTACATATTATATCATTATTTAAGTTTTAGTTACCAATGTTTTAATAAACATTATTTTGTATTTGTATTGCCTGGCAAAGGTGGAACGCCATGAAGAGTGAAATAACAAAGCAAACTTCATGACCGCTAGAAAACACGCTTCAACAACCATCCTTGGGGTTAAACGTGCATTTGATAAGGCACAAATTGAACACGACTTTCGAAAGACTAACACAAGGAACTTCTATAGAACTTATAAGAGCAATCTTAGCAAATACAACCCCCCGAACCTACAATTCATAGACTCCAATGGTAAAATGGCTCACAATGATAAGGACAATTGCCAGACCCTTGCAAATTATTTCGCAACCCTTTTAAACTGTGAAGCTCCAGATTCCACCCTTCCTTTTGAAGATAATATACAAGGGCATCCTGATTCAGCACCACCCACTAAAGAAGAACTCAGGTTGAGTATTCAGTCACTTAAAGACAACAAGGCACCAGGAGAGAACTCAATAATTGCCGAACTTTGGAAATAAGCAGATAACAAGACTTTGGATAAACTACTAGAAATTATTTGTGAGATTTGGGAAACCGAGAGACTTCCAAATGGCTGTACCTCTGCTTTAATCCATCCCCTTCATAAGAAAGGCGATAAATCAGACGTAAATAATTACCGTGGTATCTTTTTTTTTAGGTGGGGGCTTTAAGGGCTCGTCAACTCCAAGGTCATTAGAGCCCATGCAGGTGGGGAAAAATGCAGTTTCGTCGTGCCGTGGTATCTCTCTACTCCTGATAACTCATAAGGTTGTGTCAAAGACCCTTCAAATAAGAGCTGAGGAACAACTAGATTCACAAATAGGAGAATACCAGGGTGGTTTTAGGAAAGGTAGTTCATGTGCCGAGCAAATCTTTAACCTCAAATCCATCCTCTCCTACTTGAAGATCAAGAATAAGGAATTTATGATGACATTCGTAGACTTCAAGAAGGCCTATGACTCAATAGATCGTTCCATTCTGATCACAATATTAAAAGAATTTGGTCTTGACAACAAAGCTAGGGCAATAATCCAACAAACCTTAACTAACACAACGTAGAAAGTCAAATTCAGAGGAGAAATTTCAGACGCATTTGAAATCAAGACAGGAGTTAGAAAAGGCGATGAGCTATCACCTCTGTGTTTTGGAAAAGGTCATCCGTGAGTGGCGCAAAGAACTGACTAACCATGGAGTACAAAATGGAATCAGACTAGGGTACAGAAACCAAAATCTTAATATCGATTACCTAGTTTTTGCAGATGATCTTGCACTTTTTTTCTGATTCCTTAGATTCAGCCACCGAACAGATTATTCAGCTTAAAACACAAGCAGGGAAGACAGGCCTACAGATCTTTTGAAAAGACGGAATTTTTTACAAATATCAAATCAGCACCCAGAGAGCTCTCAGTGGGAGAAGAAAAAATTAAACGAGTAGGTAAGTTCAAGTATCTAGGAGAATTGATTACACCAAACTTATCAGAGAAAGAAACTCAGCTTACGTCTACTTTTCGTACAACCGAAAACTTTTCTTTGAGCAACATATATCCTATGGTTTCAGCACTGACACTGAGTTTAAATACCCTGTTCAACACCACGATAAAGTTCGAGTCGTAGTTCATAAAATGTATATTATTTATTTTACTATTATAGAATTATTTAGAGTATATTAAACTTCAAATTGAATTGTTTATACGATTTTTGGTGACCTATTTGGAGTTTCCTTCCAGGACGTGTTCAATTCCGCCTAGGTCCTGACAATGACACCATTATCTTACCACTTAGCACTAATATTGTTCCAAAATATTATGAAACCAATTTTAATTATTTTTTAAAAACTCATTCCGTTACGTTGTAATAGTAAAGAAATAATGAAACTTGTAAGGAAAGAAAGCACATTATAAGTGCTTTCCATCCCTTTCAAACACATGTAAAGAGGATAGTTTTGAAAAAAATCAATAAATGATATAATAAACAAATTAATAGAAACAGAGGATGATAAGATACATTTTACCACGTAATTTTAATTATGAGTCTAAGAATCCGAAAGAACACAATGAGGAATCTGAGAAATCTCTTTACATTACATAAAAAATGTTTAATTTTTCTTTTTATATCATTCGTATAGTATTACTCCACTCTTCCCTAAGTATAACATTCCTTTAAATGGAGTAAATAGAGATAACAACCTACGTCTCTTAAAATAGTGGGGAGGCAATCAAATAAGAAGAAGAATACTCTTTCACTTATAATTGATTACTAGTGTAACTAAATTTGAGTCTCGATAATTACAGAAAATAGTTATATTAAAGAATAAAATAGTGGTGGACACGATACTGTATCTTTAAACTTTCCGGGAACACTGTTTTAAAGTGGTAAAACGTCTGAACATATAATAATAATAATTATTAAAAAGTGCCTTTATTTTGCGAGACTCAGGCCTCAAGGTCTGCTCTTCCGTCTAACAACTTTAAAACATTTACATTTTAAATACAAGATGAAAATTGGGAGGGTCATATTTACATTTAAAAAGAAAGAAAGAAAGAAAGAAAAAGAAAGAAAGAAAGAAAAAGAAAGAAAGAAAAAGAAAGGAATAAGAAAGAAATTGAAAGTTGATAAAGATTTTAGTTGAGTAGGAAGTTTGTTCCAAGAACGTATTGTGTTTACTGTGAAGGATGTACTATAAAGAGTTGAGCCATGCCGAGGAATAGAGAGGAGGTGTGAGCCTCGAGCGCGATCCAGTTTCAAAAATTTAAAACGTTTTGCTAAAACTGTCAAATGTCCATTTTTTATTATTTTATAAAGATGTTAATGTATTTAGTGATTGAAGAGTGAAACAACATCCAAAGATATAAGTCTCTTATCCGCTTCAATTTCCAATTCCTTATATTTTCAATAATTCATGTCTGCTTGTAAACCCATTAATTATTTCATTAAGACCAGTTTTTACGATGTTTAAAATGAAATGTGAAAAGTTATAGAGAGGATTATCAATTAATGATGCAATTATACTGTAAGGTATATTTGGCCTATGTATTTTAGGGAAACCATGTATTTAAGATATGTTACCTGAAGTTATATATAAATTTCTGAATATATCTTGGCCTACCTAACCATTATCCCTCCACCTCTTCAGTAATATTAAGTACTCTAGTACTTGACACGAAGGATTCCTTGCTGTTACTTCATTTGTTCCTCTCTGGCTCACTATATTCAACATTTTATATGTACTCTGTTTTTTACTACAATGGTGTCACATTCCCTTAATCAGCAGATGTCATGAAAACGTCATTGTCTCTCATAAAACATCTTAATTGTTTCACTTTTTAAGTACATTCTCCACCGCTAAGGACTATCGCCATACTCCTTATTTTGCTCCTTTCTTGTGCTTCTATTGGTTGTTTCTTGATCGTTTTCCAAAATTCTTCATATTTCTTTACATCCACATTCCTCAAGTTATATTTCATACCTTTCATGAACTCAATTGTTTCTTCTTTATTAATTATATTGGAGCTATATTAAAACACTTCTGAATTTGTCATATTAAATCCAGCAATTTTTAATTCGTTCTTCAATTAATTAAATATATTATTAAACGTATATAAGAAAAAAAAATATAATTTTCCTTTGTTTCAGATTGTGAAGAATCAGAACGTACAGGAATAGTCACAGAATTCTTCGAGAAGAAAAAAAAGCAAATTTTTCTCAGAACCAATTTTTTTCTCAATAACAAATTTTATAATTTTTTTTGCGTTTGAATACTTTTTAAATATAAATTTAAAATATTTTTTGGAACTTTGAGCACTATATGCATACGTTGTTTCATCTTGAAAATAAAAATTGGGGAACGTAATGAAAATATATATTTTTATTGACTTGCTAAGTCATATTTGTGTCCTTTGTCGCGTGAATTCATCAATTTTCTTACATTTGTGTCACGTGGGTTAGTTGTAAACGAGGAGTGTTTCATTTCCTTTGAGCTATTGACGGGTACTTGGAACCTTGATCAGTTGAAAACGTTATTATCCACCATTAGGCTATTGATAAATTTACGCCTATCCTTCAATTACAATTATAAATTTGTTGCGTGCCCAATTAAGAAGGAAATTTCTTGTTCACAATGACCCAAAATGTGTACATTGGGAGCTATAGCTATTTAGTCATCATAACCGCCTTCCTATTAACCTTCCTTCCAGTAATATTATAAATGGGATACAAGACTGCAAGACAAGTCGTGGGTCGTAAGGATATTCTTAAACAAATTAAAATTATATTATAATAAATCGTTCATTATAAATAATTATCATCATGATTTTAAATTGGTCTGACCTACGTCCTGGATTGGTGAGGTAAGTGATGATTAGTGGGTTATTAATAATTATTTTGTTCCTTTAATTTATTATAAAATGTTATTTATTTTATTTTTTAATAAAACCATCATATTTTTTATTTTATTATCTTGAATAGTTTTTAGTAGGTATGCTTCATTTAAATTCTTGTCCATTACAACGTTTTTATTGCATCATCATTGTAATGCTTCTTTTGTGTAAATTTGCTACAACCTTGAGGAAAAGGGAGGTAAACAAAACCTTCGTTTGGAGGTACGCCATGCCATGTTAAATGTAGGGTTACGGAAAGCTGAAAGTAAACGCTGGAGAATTACGGGAAGTTAAGTATTACGCGAGGCTACGCTTATCCTTCCCGACTACAAAACGGTGTGTGAATGAAGGGTCGTCAGTAGTTTATTCTGCACATTCGATTGCACGAGGGTATGGACTGACTGGTCTGGCGTTGCCTTCGTAGTCGCGAAACGTAGGATGATATAAAATTATGATAAATGAAAACAACTTATTTTTTATACGATATATAAAACAAAATTGATAAATAATTACAATGATTTAATATCCATTGTCACGTTTATTCTCTAACTTTTTATCGGTAGTTGTTCAATAATCTCAGATGTGTCAAGAATTACTTGGCTCAGTGCCCCGTAAGCCTTCATCTTTTCAAACATTTCGGAGCATATATGCCACAGCGTGGTGAACACTAAAGCTCATGATAAAATTAATGGCAGCATCCTCATCTCGACCGTTTTATAATGAAATTTTGCTAGGAATCATGGCCTTTTGATGGATAAGTACCCCGTTCCTTTCAAAGTCAAAGTGAACTGATGGAACATCATTTTTAGCCTCCTTAACGCTTCGCCGTCCTCTGCACGATACAAAACTTAACTAATTGTAAGGTAGATTTAAAGCGATCCATGTTTAATTAGGAATTCTTAAATCAATGACAGGATCTTTGCGAGGGCTAAAGAAGCTATAGCCTACCCACCTATTGTATCTGAACTCTCCACAAATAAAATTGAAATTGATGAAAGACATACTTTGTAAAAGTGTTACCTGACATTTTGTACATTAAATTTACATGTTATAGGCAAACGAAATACAAATTTGTATCATACATTTATTCAAACTTGTATAACATGCACTGCTTGAAGCGACTCGCACCACTAAATGTGTTCCATGCAGGCTAATCTCGGCAATACTTGTATAAGTGATACAGCGTAACCGCATTGTCGGCAGCACAACACACGGCTAGCCTCCAATGCTATTAACGCGTTGTGAAGAGTAGAAGCGACGACTTTCTTTACCGGACCTTTACTTGCTTGACAGAGGATGGGACGGTCTTGAGAAATTCGAAATTTGTCTACGGGCTTCAGGCCATCTTTAAACGAAAAGCGGATATGAATTCATTTGCGGGATGCCGTTTTTCCTCCCATACTTTGTGTAGTATCTATGAACGTTTGTTATCTCACTAGTTGTTCCCTTATGTATTGGTACTCAGATTAACAAGACCTCTTCAAGGCAGTTGTTTTAAAGAATATATCCTACAAGTATCCCTTGACTGGAATTTTATTTTATAACTTTCATATTATTTTTAGTTTGTTCATTATGTCTACATTAAAATATATTTTCACGAATTATTTGACTTCTATATTTGAAAAATTCTGATTAGCTCACGAAATCATTATCCTTTAATTATATGTATTTGCCACTTTATCAATAAATAAATTTGGTCACTATTTAATGAATTTTAAATGACCAATTTGATGAGTTAATGTACATTATTTAAAAAAGTTAAGTATTATTTTTTAATACATGAACTAATCAAATTTCATAAACATTTTCTGTGTTGTAAAACCATAATTTTCAAACTGCAGATGACTATTTCATGCTCAGCAGATCCTTCTCCAGTTAGCGCCCCCCCCCCCACTCGATTACGGTTTTGATCCACCAATGATTGGAGTCTTAACTTGAGCACAAAATTAAAGGTCGTTACCATTCACTGTTGATAATTCATCATCTTGGATCGTCCGCTATTTTAGAATTAGAAAGGCGCTCATTGCATTCTATGCATCTAACTATTTCATTTCATATCTATGCCAAGGGATTGTGAAGAGAAAAAGATCCAACTTTTAGACCATCTACCAGATTGGATTTAGAGTGATGGTACATTCGTTTTCGTATTCTACTCGTCAAACCCTTTTATTTTATTCCTATTTCAAGAGAATTGCAAAAAATGTAAACAGCCATCTTAAATTTATAACAATATTCACACAATTTAGAACAGTCACCTGGCAGACACAAAAATCACATTTTTTGATTTGCTACCACACCTGAGTGCCAATGACTTTACCCAGCACAGTTTACACCGAAGACTGTCTGGGAAACACCACTTCGGTTGTCTCCTAGCTTCACATCTGACGTCACATCCTCCTCCTGCCACTTCACCCACTCTACCACCTCCTCTTCCGCCTCTCTCTACTCCTACCTTATCACCACCTCCTCCCCCTCCCATATCTTTCTATCACAACACTCATTTCTTCCCCTCTCCCCGTTCTTTCACCACCTGCTTCCTCATCTCCCTCGTCCTCATCTGTTCCTATTATTTCCTTCCGCCCCCATACACTGTTACAACTTACACTCAAGAGTACGATGTGGTATTTGAAGGTGACAATCGCGTTCGGGTGCAGTGTGCGGGCTTGATCCGGAACTGGAAACTGTGCCAAATTCAAATTCCCCTCCACAACCTAACTTCAATTCCATTTCTTGAGAATCACAAACACTTTGCTAAAATAAAATATTTATATTTCAGCACAATGTCCAATCTCTTTCAAACAAATTGACAGACGTTGAAATTCTTGGGCATGAAAATCCGTTCGATTTGCTATGCCTCATAGAACATAGGTTTCAACTAACAATATCAATGTTACTTCTATTTCTAATTATTATTTAGCAAGTTCTTAATTTTAAAGTAAAAATCCCCACGGTGGTACGTATATCTAAGTTCGTAATGATTTTTTTTATTTTCTCGACTGCCAGGCTACGAGAAAATCTGCATTTGATAGTGTGTTCGAATTTTCTACAGTTAATTTGACTGACACCGTTATTATTGTTTCGTTTATATACAGACCTCCTCTATCAGATATTGATATATTTTTTCGGAACTTTGAAATTATTTTAAAACATATCACTCGTAAATCCACTAAAATTTATCGTTATATGTGGCGATTTTAACATTGATTACCTGAGTTCAACCGACTCCGCATATTCAACAATAAATCGATTCAGGAATCTTCTTTCCATCAACCTTATTACTACCATAAACGACCCCACACGCCTCAAACTCAAACCTTGCTAGATCACATTGTTGTCAACAATGAAAACTCGTATTTCTCTGAAGTACGCGGGATACAGCGATCACCTTGCTCAAGTATTGACTATTAAAGATAAACTAGAACTACTTAAAATCATTTACAAGTTTTCTAGACAGTCTAATGACACAAATCTATCCATATTTATAAATTATTTGCGTGAGGAAACTTGGACAGATGTTTACAATTGCCAAAACATCGACGATAAATTAAAGTATTTATTTCAATATTCCTAAAACATTACAACTCTAGCTTTCCCATAAATAGCAAGCTAATTAACACCCACAAACAATACAATTGATGGAGAATTTCTTCCAAAATCAAATGCCTTTTATATTATATTTCAAAACTCTATAAACAACAACCCGAATTCCATAATTTCTGTAAATATAAGACTATTCTTCGAAAAGTAGTCAATGCAGCTAAAGTTATGGAAAACGACAGACAGATACTTCAATCATACAGTTAAACCAAAGCAATGTGGAATATTGTTAAAAATTATACGTCACCTTCTGAATTTCTAAGAAAACATTTCTCTATTAAACGATGGCAAAATCGTATCAAATCCACATGACATCGCCAACTTGTTTAATTCTTACTTCTCAGAAGTAGGTAAAGTAATTGTTATTCAATATTTCAAAATAAACGTCCTCCAGATATATCCAACCACGTACACAACATGTTTACTTCTGAAACTAACGTCAGTGAAACCATGAAAATCATCAGCTCATTAAAATACAAATTTTCAACAGGCATATATGATATACCCGAGTTTATTGTTAAATTTTCGTCCCACTTTATATTAAATCCACTCATACATATTTTTAATAATTCTTTATTGTAAGGGGTGTTTCCTAACGCATTTAATAGAGCTAAAGTGAGACCTTTACACTTCTCAAACTCAACCAATATGGAAATTATAGACCAACACTACCCACTTTCTCAAAAATCCTAGAAAAATTGTTCTATAAGCGTCTTCTAGATTTTTTATCAAAAATAAAATTCTCATTGGCGATCAACGGTTTTCGGAAATCCTATTTCACTACCAGCGCCATATTTTATTCTTTAAACGATGTTACCACATCTCATGACCATGGAGAAAATCCTCAGTGTGATTTTCTTTATTTATCCAAAGCATTCGATGTCATCGATCACGAATTTCTCCTTTCCAAATTACATTTTTTATGAATTCCTGGGCTTCCACGTCAATGACTAACTTCCTATTTAAAAGGTAGATATCAACAGATCGAAATATCATATACTAAAACTTTGCCTTTCAGAAACTTCAGCATTAAGTTTCAGAAAAAAAGACACTTACTTGCAATGTTCCGTAGGTTCAATTCTCGACCCATACTATTTTTTATTCTATCTGACAGACATATCATCCTCCACATCAGATTGCGAAATGGTTCTTTTTGCTGATGACACTAATTTACTAGGTAAACACGCCAATGCTCGAAACGTTTTGTCTAATCTTTCGGCTTGGTTCTATGCAAATCGTATCATTGTAAACACTGACAAAACAGTGTCTATGTTATTTCACAATTGTATCACAAAAGCTTTACCTCAGGTTTCTCTTTCTTTAAACGGAACACAATTAAAAACTGTTACGAATACAATATTCTTAGGTCTCCATATTCAAGAAAACCTCAAATGGAATTGTCACGTTGACAATCTTAATTCCCAATTAAGCAAATTGTGTTACGCATTCCGAATCTTAGTTAATGTAGTTAGTCCACGTATTTCTCGTTGCGTATATTTTGCAAACGTTTTCTCCCATTTACGTTACGACATTACCTTCTGGGGCAATTCCGGTCAGAGCATTCAAACTTTCAGAATTCAGAAGATAGTTAGTTCAGATAATTTGTAAATCTCGCTCCCGAAACTCTTGTAAACCTTTATTCAAGGAATTAAATATCTTAACACTTCCCTGCATTTATATTTATGAAACGGTCGTGTTCCGAATCGAAAGACCGAATTACTGAAGTGCCACCCTTGCTTCATACGGAACAGTCTCGTTCACGAACACAATATTCGCAATAGTAATAATACACATCGCCCTAGAGTGCCAATCACTCTTTGCCAAAAAGGACCATATCATTCTGGAATCGTTCTATATAATTCCCTGTCCAAAAAATATAAGAGATATTATGAAATGGAGTCTCTTCAAATTCGCGGTTAAAAACTACCTCCTGCACCAGTGCTTCTACAATTTAAAAGAATTTATTGATTTTAATGAAAGTTGAATCCGTCTTGTAGTTTATCATGCCATTACTGTAGTACTTTTAAAATAACTTATAACAATTTCAAAAATTATTTTATTGCATGATTATTGTGTCTTATGATTCATATTAATTTAGTTTTATGTGTACTCAACTTTGACACGGTTGTGTACATTAATTCTGTAGCCCCATCCTGGTCCGAGTTTTCCTCCGGTTTTCCATCAGGTAGAGGCGAATTTTTTTATACAGGTTCTCTAGGCTCTTGTCTAGGGTCGGCGTCTAGGGAAAATATAAATCTTGGATTTAGCGTTATTTAATACTTACGATTTATAAACAGTATTCTTCGAATAATCTATAGTTTGTTAATAATACGGGATAGTGAAATAAATTTATTGTGTCATATTACAAATTTGCTTATATTATATTACATTATATTTTTTATCTTATCTGGGAGTTGCTGAATTTTTTAATCCACCTCTGCCTTAGGGCCCTTGATCAGAATTGATGGGATGGTCCCTAGCTTGCTTCCGGAGAGTAAATTAGTTTATTGTCCTCCACGTGGTCATACGCAGTTTGTACTGTTTTTTTACAATAAATTTATTATTTTTATTATTAAATGTTATTGGATGATTGGTCAATAATTACACATTTTTACAATAATTATACATTTTTCCACTGTTTCGGAAATTTAATTTGTCTTGTACAACAATTTGTGCCTTATTGTTGGTACATTTAAAATAATGTAATTTGTGTATGGCATGTTGTTTGTGACTTATTGAACAACAATTGCGTGTCGTTGGGGGCGCAAAACATATTTCCTTGACGTTGGCGTTGTAAAAATATGTAATTATTGACCTATCCTACAAAAACAATATATTAATGTGAATACAGAGATCAAGTTATAAAATCTGAACTATATTAAACATAGCTAGGTGGATGTGCCAAAGATTGTCCGTTCTCTTAAGGGTGTCCGTTTTTTTTTAATTTTCCTATTAGTTGACCTAATATTCGTTAAATGGCAGCACATTCTTCAACGTTGTCGCTTTCTGTAATATTTATGAAATATGACACGCCTAGGAGGTGTGGTGTCCACATTATCCATCGTTTTGTGGTGTTGTTTATCTGTCGGTGTCGCACTATAATGATGATTAGAGTTCTTCGTTGATTAAAATAACTGAGAAGTAATTCATAAGCGATATTTATCATTTTAAAGAGCAGCTTTCCACCTCTCATTACATCTTTATGGATTGAAATTTAACTCGACGTTTAAAAAGTTGAGAGGTTTAATAAATGCCAAAACACGTTTATTGAACTGGTTCCCAAGATGGCCATAGTGAAGAAAAATGATTTTTGAAGTATATAGCAAATAAAACGAGAACGTACAGCAAAATAAGAAAAATCACACAAAAAAGGGACTAGATGGTATGATCAAATTCAATGAGAATAAACTGAAGAAATCAATAAAGCAAAGGTATATTCTATAAATTGTTAAGACTAATTCTACAAAGTGTAATGAGAATCGCTGTAAAATAAATAAATAAATTACAAGAAAATCCCACCTGCCTACCGAAAGAACTACGAAAAAATGAATAGAATATTATTAAACAGTACTAAATGTGATTAAATTCAAGTTAATTTAGAAACACAAATCGATTGTACGACAGAACTGCGCGAAAATATCAAATGACAATGTTTACAATTACCCCGACCATACAAACTAGTGATGCAAAACCATTGCACATGCTTTCTCATATACTTTTTTCCATCTGCAGCAGAGTGTGAGAAAAATTTCTGTAGTGAAAGGGTTATTTCTGGCGTGGTCCTCTATATTTTGGTTGTCTTCCAGTGTTTTATTCATGCTCAAAGTCGCTAGATGAACTTATTACTGTCATTTATTTGAAATTTGAAAGTAAAATAAATATTAAGAATATTATTTCAAAACATATAGCTACATATCAGTCCTATACATTTTGAAAAATTGTTATGTAAATGTAATTTCGTTGTAATTTTCGTAACTGCAAAGCGTTTGCTGTCCTCCTATGTATTTTATCATTATCATATCTATCATTTCAGTTCACGGAAAGTGTATTCTACGTCTCCTTGGTCCATTTACACTGCTAAATATTATTCAAACTACTTGAAACAGTAAACTAATGTGTAAGTGTAGCAAACAGAAATTATTTTACTGTATCTATACCAAACTTTCAAACGAAATACCGCAAATACAAATGTAATGGATACTAATTGTACATACTTTACATACAGACAATTTAAGAAAATTCGGAGGAGCCGTTTTTGAGAAACATTCAAAAGAGTACTTTGACCTTTATGTGAAGTACCTTTTGTTTTTTAAGTAAAAAATAGATCACGTGCATCGACAAGTAAATTGTACAGTAAATACGAAATGCGAATTAAATTGCTTCATCATTTACTCAGAATCGCTACGACCAGACGGACATACGTTAAGTCAAAAACCACTTTTTCAGAATCAGGGATCGCCAAAACGAATATTTCCGTCGAAATCTCGCTTTCGAAAATTTTTACGATTACAATACATTCTACATAATACGTATATGAGAAAGTAAAACGTGGGGTATATGTTTACATGGAACTGTGTGACCTACAAAAATTCTATAAGATAATACCAAGAATTTTCTTTTTCCTTGAAACATTACTGACAATAGTATTAATATACAACAAAAATAATAAACATTTCAATAATTTTCCCACTGTAGTACAATAAGCACAGTGCAATAACTTCGAATTTTAGTCATCTGAATAAGTCAATTTTTTAAAGAACATATTCCATCAACTTCTGTGTTTATAAGCGTGGAATGTTTATATTTCATCAACACTAAACTTCTAGTTTTGACCATCTTTTATTTTCTCTCACTCCCACAGTGGCACTAAGACCAGTTGTTTACATTTTCCCCTTGTTACAATTACCCGGCCTTACCCTACCATAAAACACAAAATAACCACTTCTGAATTAAATTTTATTCAGAACACGTTTAACCGAATTTCGCTAAGTAACATAGTTAAATTGCTACCTGCGACTACAGTGGTTCAAACTACAGTGGTTGAATTTTGACGATAAAAAGTAATAAAGTACAGAGTAATAAGACTCGGACCATTCGAAGAGAGTTATGAAGACTCATTCGCAGAAGTAGACACACTCCATTTTTAAATTGATCCGATATCAATTTCGCGGTTTGACATCATAAAGCTCACTGTTTCCTTGAGTTAACCAAGGGTTGAGTTTCGTGGTGAGCCAATCTGGCGAAGGTAGTGGCAACGCACTGAGCTATTTCCGCCACGATCCGACTTCTTCCCCGTCCCGCACGCTTCCCTTTCACAACTAGCACACGCCTCAAGCGCACGCGATGTGTGGGTGGGGGAACAGATTGCACAAAGCTCAATGGAGAACAAACAGATGCCTTTCTCTCGTTAGATCCCAGAGCGCAATGATGTAACATGAACACATCGCAAATACGATTGTTTCTAACATGTAGGTTGTGTTGACTCTGCCGTCTTACATAATATGTAAAACTTGGGTTATCATGGAGTTTTAAGTGTAATTTAACTCTTCTAAATGTATTACAACTATCAGTACTCCTCTCAATAAAATTAGAGATTCGTGCGGAGTTGATTACGAATTGCTCTCAAATCATTTACACTGTACCCTAGCGCCTGAAACGTGTATTTATTTTATATTTAGCGAAGGTCTTTTTGCGAGGTTCAGGCGATGAGGCCTGCTTTTCTACCTAACCGTGACTTGGGTGAGAGAACTGGGAGGAGAGATGTTGGGTTGCGGGGAACTTAAGATATCGAACCGACATTTGTCTGGAATCGGTAAGGGAAACCCCAGCTGGAAACCTCACCTAGTTCGGCAGAGCAGGATTTGAACCCACGCTCTACCGACCATCGAACAACTACACAAATACTTTGGGACCTTAAAAAGATCACCAAACAAATGTTCATGTCATTTATCCAAGCAATCTCTCATTCAGATATACACTTTCCCACATAATTCTTAGACAAAAATACTAAGACGGCCAGGTAATTTTTTTAAGAAACCTTAAAAACTTATATTAGACTCAAGACGATGAACAACGTACTTCATCAGCTTCTACTGTTCTCAGTTTCCTGCAACACCTCCGCAAGCATTCGGTGATAGATATGAGGATAATCGTTCCTATGCATGTAACTGAGAATTCCCAGAAAAGGGGCAAAACAGGCAGCTGTTTTCAACGTATATACATTCTACAGACATAAACATTCAACTTTACATCTGCTGACACATTTTTTGTACGTGTAGGAGAATTTGTTCGATGAACAACCTATTCGTGAAATATATTAACTCTTCGTTTATATATTACGTGTACATAATTCGTGTGGCACATGGACAACAGTGGCGGATCTATGGAGGCTATAGCCTCCCCCCCCCCAATTGGACCTGAAATCTTAACATACAATATTGAAGTTGATAAATGGCATACTTTGTCAAAGTGCTACCAGATTAATAATAATTAGTTATAATTATTAATAATACCAGATTCATAAAATTAGGAACAACAGATTAATGAAATTAATAACATCAGATTAATGAAATTAATAACACTATATTAATAACTGTAATAAATAATTATTGTTATTAATAATACCAAACTGTTAATGGTTAATTATTTATTTGATGCATTTTATTTAAAGGTAATATTTATAAAATTTGTGTTACAAATCCATAATTTTTAAACAAAAATGCTACCCTTGTTTACTGTCTAGATCCCCACTGATGGACAATGCTTTTCAATACCTACGAATTTCCTCGGAAGGTGCAGCCATTATAATCACAGATACTGCCCAAATAATATGTACATCTCAGTCACAATTGCTTTGTCCACTACGACGGAAGTACAACGAGAATCAATGTGTGTCCAATTTTGGCAATATTTTGAACCAAAGAAGAGCTGTTTGTTCATCCCCAACTTCTTAACTACGTATGGATTGTGCGCAAACACCCAAAAGAAAAAGTTGATTTGTCTATTTTTGTCCCATTTTTACCTCACTGTCCCAGCGTGATATGGGGAGAATATTTGCCAATATTTTGCTTCAAAAGTTGTAACTATGGCGACGAGGAGGAACTGCGACGAAATGTTTGGTCTCACAAATTATTGCTGTTGAAAGACCGATTGAAATATACCACACATTGAAAGACTGTTCGTTGGGAAATACTGGTACTGCCAGTGACGCAAATTATTTACGCTGTTTTATCAGTATTCATAGTTTATTCTTTTAAGTGCCAATTATATTGCCTCTTATCTTAACCTCCTAACTCCGCGTCGTGTCTGAGTAAACAGCCTGTAACAGATCATAATGAAACTCTTGCTAGATGACTATACATCGATCAAAAACATGACGGACACGAAAGTGAGAGCATTAACGATGAAACGTTATGAATGATGACTCACGGAGAACTTACTTGTATTCAAAATTAGAATTGTACTCATCCTTACTCTCTATCCGTTGCAACAGTAATTTTTGTCCTCCGCAGTCCAGCAATGTCAACGTTCTTACAAATATCTTTCAAACAACCCCTCATAAATTATTGTTATCGAGCTAATCTTCTTGATTTCTTTATACCGTTTAGTAAAGTTTAAAGGCTAGTCCACAAAAATAAACCATGACGGAGTATAGACACGAGATATAACAATAATTTCATACTAATAATACAAATAGATTTCACGAATAAATAAATATTTATAAATACCTTAAACATATTAACATAATTAATACTGTCATCTCTAAAAATTACAAGATATATTACGGTTAAGCTATATTGCCAACAATATGGCTCATGCTAACAATCTTTCATGCGAACACATTATTCCATATAAAAATATCCAGCATTATTCTGTTTTATTTCGTATGGTAAAGAAAGTTTCTTACACGCCTCAAATCGTCACCCTCCAGCACTTAATTACATACAATGTGTGAATAATAATTTTTACATTTCCTAATGTTGCAGCGAGTTATATACAGACATAGTGGATTCGATAATACACCATACAATTTTTTTTATATTTATTTTGATCTTAGATCCTAGATCACCCTGCCTTTAACAATGTCATTACGGGTTCTGTTTTCGATTAATTTCCATATCCAAACTATTTTTATTATCTTTTGACATATTCCATCTTCATAGCATTCAACGTTTGTAACGTATTCTAAAAATAAATTGAATTTTGCTTCATCTTCTATTAATTTTGCCTTGTTTTTGCTATCAAAAATGTCTATACGTTTATAATCTGTTAGAAATTTAGGTCGCGCCTCGCCATATAAATCACATTCCCAAAGTAAATGGTATTCATCTTCTTCACCCCTGCTACACAAACAATCTGTCTCTACATCCTTTCCAATCCTCTTTATATATGTTAAGAAATTTCCATGCCCTGTGAGAAACTCCATCAAAATCTTGTTTGGTTTAAACCATTTTTTATTCCTCTCATTGAAGGTTACTTTAGGTATGTATACATCCTATACAAATGAATATTAGTGTCAATTTCGTGTCAAGTGTGAGTTGTGCGCTGCTTGTTGAATCCGCTTGAATTTCGGAGATTGCGACGGTGGCCGGGGCCCAAATCGGACTCCGGGGCCGTCCGCTCGCGCATAAATTTCCAGTCGCTGCGTTCCGACTGGCACAGGATCCGCCCCCTCCGCCCCGTCGCGTTCTGCCTTCACTTCTTCGGTTATCATGCTCCGTCCGTTCCCAGAACTCATTTTGATACCATATTTTCCATTCCCATCTTCGTTTTCTTCTGCTTTCCCGGCGGTTTATAACAATTATTTTTATACTTATAAATACAATATTCCTTGAACGTTAGTGTCAGTTAATCGCTGCAGTCACGCAGGTCACGGACAATAATGTCACGAACGACGTATTTACGTTCTCAACTCATCGAACTCTTTGATTACTAGCGTTAAAATATAAAAAAATCATAATTTAAGTTAAAACTTACAAATTCACTAACTTGTCTTCCCTTCGTGGTATACCATCCTTATGTTTCGTACTATTTTTTAGTATTTCCTTTCTAAAATTATATTGTTAGTAACTCCAATATGCTCGTTGCTCACATTTGCCGTATTGTTGAAACTAATCACATAATTCCCCTATCTACAAATTCAATGTAGAGAGTTATAGTGAGTATTTGGTTGCGATTATTTCTTTTAAACTAAATATTGGAACTGAACTATAACTTCTTTCCAATTTTCAGTTATAAGGAACTGAACAACGACAACAACAAAAAGAAAACAAATATAAGGGAAACGATACGGGTAACGGAATATCCTAAATCAAGCAGTTCACTCTATGATCATTGCATACGAAACACGCAGACATAGTTTCCTTCTTTGAATGTCGGTGACTGCCTCCTGTTCCGCCTCGTCGAATACTCAACCCGTTCCATCTCTTACTCCAACCACGCATCGTTCAGCTGCTTTCGATCCACACGCACGTCGACTTCCCTCCTTCGGATCACTCCGGTTCTGATGATATCAGACGAGGAGGCGATGACGAGTAGAGATGTTTGGGAACGAAACCCCAAATGCCATGTTTTATAGCATGGGTGACCAAGATTCGCAACTTCGTTCCATTCACGAGGCACGTGGAGTTTTGCATATAAATGCGATCTGTTTACTGGCAAAAAAACCTACAGAAAGGAGACGATATCTAAACCAAATAGAAAAGTGATTCAACATTTAGTTCAAGGGTATTGATGTGTTTCCTAGAGTATAGAATTCGCAACGTGTCTTGTGATATTTACTTTGCAGTATTGTTATCGACAAAATTTTCGATTGCGAAATTTGGAAGGAAAAAATCTATTTTGGAAATTCCTATTTTCATGTTGATTTTCGTATGATGTAGTATTTTGGTATGATGGAGTATGAATAAGATGTAAACTTTCATAAATTCGTACGTTTTTTATCAAATGATCCAACGTTTTGTTTAACATTATTTTCTTTTCTCCGTAGTGGGGTTTACAAAGAAATGTTTTTGATTTTTTGATATTGTAGAAATAAAAATGTTTATTATTAATTTGCTTTCTTATATTATATTGAAGAAAGAAGATTATATGAGACGTCTTATTTAATCTAATATTTTACTTCATTAATTCAACTGAACGACCTGAAAAAATATACATATCAGAGATGTCAAAAATTAAATCAACCCCAAGTTGTTTAAATTTACAAACATACAGAAAAGTCAACAAATGTTTATGATCGCCTATTATAATGTTTCGATAATATTTACGTTATACTGTTATTATTTATATGCCATGCAACACAGTAACAATAAAGTTGTGAATATCAATTGTGTCTGACAAAGGTTCGAACAAGTTAAAACGTAAAAAATGACAAATTGTCCAAAAAAAGTTGAAATAATATTCTCTATTTGTTATCCAATATTACTACCCGAGATACTGTCGATTATTGCGATTGTTAATGGATAATATAATAATTAATTATGTAATACGTTTATTAATAATGTATTACACATCTAGTGCTATATAATATAATCAAAATTTCATTTCTTCCCTTGTATTCGTAACAAGTACGCCTTATGACTTTTGTTAAAATTTCGAGAAAACGATTCTACTCTTATTTAGAGAAATTAATGCAACGATGTCGTAAATATTTGACTGTTTCACTAGAGAGCATTGCCAAATGTTTTAAATACTATAAAAGAAAAAGAAAATTATTAAATGAAAGGGAGGATTGTGAAATAAAGTTAAGATATAATAAAATTGGATTTTTGCACGTACTTTGTCTTGCAACTAGAAACATCTCAAGCAGTGTTAGATAAGTGATTTGAATATAAATGATTATTGAAGCACACTAAGGTAGGCATGGCAATTAAGACATGTTTTAAAATAACGCCAACACTACAGAAAAAAATATTTTAATTCGAATGACTTGAGTCACGGTTCACGCACACATTGGAACACACTGGCTCGAACGCAAGTTGCTTGTACCACCATATTGTCAGTGATGAGCCGTGCCTCAAGGACCTCAAGACCTCTTTGGCATAATTTTTATTATAAAATAAGCAATGATGTTATTTTTATCAAATAAAATGCTGAACTTAAAAATATATTAAAAATGATTGAAACATAAGTTTCAAGTTACCTTACGCGTGTTAAGAAGATTGACATATCTTAGTTTAATTTTTATTTGTTACATTCCTTCTGTATTCTAATAAACAAATGTGAATGTGACTTTCATATTTTATAAGATTTGTAATCTTTGTGAATGGATTTTTGCTTCCAAAACCTTATTTATTGAAAGGGTGGTGATAAAAACACAATTTTTAATAACGCCCGGGACAAGGTTTTAAAAAAGTGTAACTGATATGAAAATTATTTACAGAAAATATGAATTAAATTCACTATTCACCTACGGTAACTCATACTCTTTACCTGTGCAGAAATTTCAACTACCCTCCCTATAGAAAGTCTATATGAAATAGAAAAACGAAACTTAACATTTGTATTTTGCATGACATACCCATGAATATTAACAGAATAGCTAATTGGAAATTCTGTGGGAACATGAACCCATTATACGGCAATTTCAGTGGTGATCGATTCCGAAATGGAGTGAGTAAGTCAAGTATAAGACAAAGTGCCACAATCACAAAGAAGATGCATGGAAGAACACTGTCATGAACTATATCGCGATAATCATTCTCACGAGGGGTGTCTTCATTTCAAAAGTTGTCCTAACAAATGTTACTTCATAATGAAAATTGGTAGGAAAGTGACAAATAGATCCTTTCAAAGATGAAATATAATTCGAGTAACTAAATAATGCAGTGACCTCTATTATCTTATTTTCTGCCCATTTTCCCCATATTATTAATTGAAATATTACAAAATTTATCTAACTGAAAATAAACGGGGATTTGGTTGGGGCACTAGCTAATTGTCCCTCCTCAGACTTTGTTGGCAGGTTGGTCCTTGTCCGTGGAGCTGATCCCTATTTTGGTTTCCTTGGTAGGATGAGAGGGAGAAATTTAAATAGGGATAGTTCAGTGCCGACACAGCAGTTTATTATAACGTTCACACAACTTCTCCTGAGCGGCACCCACAAGCTTCTGTTCGCACTGCGCTTCGTGCTAGCGACTCGGCACGGGGTACAGATTCACAACCATGGATTCTGCGACAATAGACTGGCGCGTCGGGGTCCAGTGGAGAGGAGAGCTAGTCGGGACCGCGAGGTCAGGCCCAACTAACTCTCCAGGGGTATAAGTCAGGGTGAAGCACGAGGTCTCAGTTGGACGGAAGGAGTTGTTCTCGGAACCGTGAGGTCTAAGTCAAGTACAAAGAGTCCCTGAGGAGAGTACCCTGGACCTTTAGGTCTAGCCACGTACGGAGGGTTGGAGGAACGGACGCACGCATCTGTCGCACGAGTAGCATCCGTTCCGCCTCGAACGCAACGAGCGGCGGCTTATATAGACATATAACACCGAGTCGACAGTTTGAATGTGGCGCGTTACTGCTTGGCAACGCGGTTGGCGCTACCCGCATCCATGTGACACATTAGATAAAAATAAATCGTGTTTTTTTGCAGTTGTTTAAAAAAAATAATTCATCAATATTTATATGCGGTTACAAAAATTTGGGATATGGTGGTTTCTGCACATCAAAAGTGTCGTGAGGAAGAGTTTTTTTGATAGTTTAACCCCACACCTGTCTCCTTTGTCGTGAGGAAGGAGAGGGGGAAAGGAAACCTCACATTTACACCATTGTCGTGAGGAAACGGGGGGAGATTTCGTTGGGTACATTTGACCCTCATCAGACTTGGTCGATTGGTTGGACCTTGTCCGTGGAGCTAATCCCTATTTTGGTTGGCTTGGTAGATTGAGAGGGAGCAATATAAATAGGGATAGTTCAGTGGCGACACAGCAGTTTATTATAACGTTCACACAACTTACATATGTTCTCCTGAGCGGCGCCCACTAGCTTACTGTGCGCTCGCACTGTGCTTCGCGCTGGCAATTCGGCACGGGGCTCCATGCTGACGGAGCACCGATCCATAACCATGGAGTTTTTGACAACAGACTGGCGCGTCGTAGTCCGGTGGAGAGAAGAGTTAGTCGGGGCCGCGAGGTCAGGCCCAACTAACTCTCGAGGGATATAACTCAGGGTGAAGCACGAGGTCTCAGTTGGACGGAAGGGGTTGTCCTCGGGACCGTGAGGTCTAAGTCAAGTACAAAGAGTTGGATTTGCACTCAGGACCTTTAGGTCTAAGCCAAGTACAAAGGGTTGGAGTGTACTCAGGACCTTTGGGTCTAAGCCAAGTCTCTTAAACCTCCATAACTCTGAAGGCTACGGTTTCGACACTAATATCGACTATTTTCGATATCACTCCCTCCAAATGTCGTGAACCTCAAAAGGGGGTTTAAAACCATGTAACGGTTAAATAGTGGCATCAGTAGTATGATTATTAATCTCAAAATCCCCGAAAACTATGTTTTCCACCCTAATTTCACTCGCTTTATGCTATTTTTACGTGTGTCTCTTCCCATCTCCAGCTCTAAAGGAACCGTGCCTCAATGTGACCTGAACGTGAACTTTACGGTTTGGTAGAATAATTATACTTTTTTTCCTTGGGGCTTTAGGGCTCGCCAACGTCAAGGTCATTAGAACCCTTAATAATTATACATCTCAATTATAATTATATCTAATCTAATCATTTAATAATACGGCCCTTAATAATTATACATCTCAGACATCCTGACTAATGTGGATCTGATGCAAATCGGTCCTATTGAACTATTTTTCCTACATTCTCTTTCTGCCCTCACTGTAGGGGGGAGCAAGGGATGTCTTTTAGGCGATTTTTCAAGGGTGATTAAATGTACACTTACACGATATCAAGATGTCACTGTCAACTCAGTTATGGTGAAAACTTTGGATCCGTCACGAATGTTCGATAATTTTTACGTGGCATCCCCTTCCCAAAGCGTGTTAGAGCTGATTGTGGACTTTAGCATCATCGGAAATATCACTAATAATTTTGGAGTCCCCGAAAATATAATCTCAAAACTAATATTGGCCATATTTTATTATTTTCACGTTTCATTAGTAAGTGCTATTTCGCTTTTATACTTATAGATAGATTATGACTATATCTCTGAGGTGAACTTTGTAAATAACCGGGCAATCAGTGTCACGCGCTAAACTAAGAACATTCATTTCATAACTTAAGAACGTATTGGGTTGCAAAGATCACTGGGGATCCTTCTGTCTTCAGTATTTCCCCTGGGCGCACACCTACAAGTCATAACATTTGACTGTTCTTTTGAATGCTTTACTCAGAAGCAATGCACAGCACTCGCACCCCATGATTATGAAATGAAAACTGGAAACAAGTTTGTAAAATCTAAACTATTTGCACAAATTTTACGTTTGATGTGTCCTTTTCATCTTCTTCAAATACACAAAACAAAGAATTCAATGAATTTGAAAGGGATTTATTTTTTACTTTTCAAATTACTTCCTGAAGTTAATTTTTTTAATAATTTTATTTAAAAAAATTATATTGAATTAAGAACTATATTTTTTAATAATTTTATTTAAAAAATTAGGATAACCCCTAAATGTAGACATGCTGTCGGGGACTTCCTTGTAGAACTCATTTGGGAGTACAATATTGACTTTCACTGTCGTCACACACTAACGGTTTACTCAGCGTACGCGAACATATCTCTGTGAAGATGGACTTTTCTCCTGACTTCAACATTCACAGACAAAAACCATTTTCTGTTTTTATCCCACATTAAAAAAAGTTAGCTTATGTCCTTTATGAAGATGTAAACCTCCTTGCCAAATTTCATCAGGATTGGTTCCAGGTTTAGAAGTCAAAAGGTAGCAAACAGACGGACACATTTTCGCATTTATTTATTAGTATGGACTACAGAAAATGTTATTAGATGTAAACGTGTACATAAATGAGCTCTGATTCCTTTAATAGAAATCTAGACAATGAACCCAAAAAAACAACAAAGAATTTCACGAATTAGAACAAACGAAAGGGTGCCTTCATTGAAGAATTGCCAATATAGAGGTCAATAATTTCGGTTTGATATGGCTAATTATGAAAAGCTTTGAAAAAAATTCTGTAATTATTGTCCTTTCATAATATCGTCTCGTAATTTTAAAAATCATTGTATTACAAGATAATGCATAAATTAGAAATAAAGAAAATATTTCAATATTCTATATGGCGAGCAAACATGAAGAAAAGTTGGAAAAATTGTTTCGGAGACGATACATTGTCCTCTACCAAAACGGCTATTCTTAACCCAAAACACCCATTACTTGAATTTTGAAAAAGGTTGCAATTTTGTTTTTAGGGAGTACGGGCAAAGAGAGCTTGTCGCAAAGATACCTTAAAATTTAAATCCTTGGCATAAACTCTATATGATGCAAAATTAACAAATCAATCAAATCTACCTTCAATAGTTTACTTTTACAAGAGGATATATATTTCCCATCATTACAAATTTAGTAACTATAAATCAATATTGAAGTTATTGAGTCACTTTGCCAAAAACATAAACTGCACCATTCAGTTCGAACCAACGCTCGTTCTTTTGCACAATTTCAACTTTGTTAATGAAATAATGTCCTTCCTTTGCAGTATCCCAACCAACCTGCCAACGACAACTATTGAATTAAAGTTTATTTTAATCCTTTCTTATCTCCTTTAAAACATCAATTATTATAGCTCACCTTTCCATATGCGATAACGCAATGTCATCTTCTGAATACTGATACCTATAGGTAAAACCCTAAAAAATCTCTAATGCCTAAGTCGAAACTTTGTGGTAGTATTTTTACCATTTTAAAAGACATACAGTCTAATCTTTTCAATTTCATTTCCACATGAACTTGAAAAACTATTTTATACCACTAACTATCACCATACGAAATAATTAGCTTAATTACTCTTCCATATATTTGCCTTATCTCACGTTGGTTCAAATTCTCTTTGTTGAATCCCATGCGTAACAAAATTTCTTAATTTTATAAATGACATTCTCTATTTGATCACGGAGTCTGTCATCCTCAATGACAGATATTTCATATTCTTCCTAATTTTAAGTTATCAGTCGCCTACATTTATAATTGGTTATACTCTTGATATACACTCGACAATTCCACATGACGACGTCTCAAAAGACTTTGTGAGTTGAAACTTTGCTCACCGTTTCTGGGAGTATTTACGAATCTTGTAGCTTTTCTTTTGTAATTTCACTCGACTATTGTCACTAATGATCAGGAACACATCATCAGAGTAAGCAATGATTTCTGTATCTAATCCAACAATATCGTGTAATATATTATTCATAAGTAAATTAATTTTTTGTCAAAAAAGCAGTTACGAACTGCGTATAACCACGTAGAGGACAATAAACATATTTATTCCCAGGATGCTAGCAAGGGACCATCCCATCAATTACGATCAAGGGTCCTAAGATAGAGGTAATAATAATAATAATAATAATAATAATAATAATAATAATAAATTTATTGTCAAAAAACAGTACAAACTGCGTATGACCACGTGGAGGGAAAAAAAACTAATTTACTCTCCGGAAGCAAGCAAGGGACCATCCCATCAATTCCGATCAAGGGCCCTAAGGCAGAGGCGGATTCAAAAATTTCAGCAAAAGTTCCTAGATAAGATAAAAAGTTAGCTGCGAGTAATAATACATATATTATGTCAATTTGTTTGTAATTTAACGCAAATATGTTTGTAAATTTACATGTACAAGTTATTATCGAACTATATATTATTCTGAGTATAGTGTTTAAAAATCA
>NNCF01126005.1:305803-369575 GCA_002313205.1 Laupala kohalensis
GTTGACGTGTAATTGTTAACAATATTCCACATGGCTTTCATCCGGTTGTTCGATTTAAGTATATGCCTGTCGTTTTCCATAACTTTAGCTGCATAGACTACTTTTCGGAGAATAGTCTTATATTTACGAAAATAATTATGGAATTCGGATGGTTGGTTATAGCGTTTTGAAAGATAATATAAGCGGCGTTTTTTTTTTTGAAGAAATTCTTATCCCTTGGGTGATCCATCTATTGTATTTCTTTGTGTTAATTTTCAATCTTTGTAGATTGAAAATTTAAAACACTCCTTTGAGTAAAAAGTTAGCTGTGTGTTATAATATCAACACAATACCAACAAATTTTTATTTAATAGAACACAAAAAAAGATAGTGTACAACAACGTATTATAATCGAAATATATATTATTCTAAATATACTATTTATAAATCGTAACAAGTGAAATAACTCTAAATTGGATATTAGTTATTAAAAAGACCTTCGCCCCTATACAAGAGCCTAGGAAGCCTGTGTACAAAATCCACCTCTACCCGAAGAAAAACCGGAGAAGAACCTGGGCCGGGGTGGGGATTCAGAATGAATGTATACAACCGAGCTAAGTTTGATCAAAGGCCCAATACAAGGGTAGTTGCGAATTTAATACTTATATTTAAAAAATATTTAATAAAATACGTAGTTATCCATTTATTATTCCAAAATTAATCGTATATATAGCGTGCAGTGAAAATTTCTATATTTTAATAACAAAAGTTGTTAATGACATTACCGCCTATCCGGAGGAAAACCGAAGAAAAACCCGGGTCAGGATGGGGCTACAGAGATAATGTATCCAACCTTGCTAAAGTTGCGTTCAGTTAGAAATAAATTATAATAAATAAAAAGGATCAAAATAACATGGATGTGAAAAGGAATGTAATTAGTATCTAGAGTACTATAACAATGGTGTGACAAAGTATAAGAGAAATTTAGATCACTTACAGCATCCGAAATCACATGGAAAGCAATATTTATTGTTAAAATCTCACATTAGCTTCTCTTATGAAAATCAGTACACTGTTTTACATTACTTGAGGTAATAGTGCATTAGAAAACTTATCACAGATTTGAATAGATTCAATTTATTAATACGTTTTAAATTTTTTGTAATGGAATTATACAAAATTGTTCCTGAATGATATGGCCCTTTTTGGCAAAGATTGGTTGACACGACAGGAAGGCTATGACTAAAAAGAAACAATAATTCCAAGCAGGAAAATAGATTTGAAATCTAATAATTTATTTGGAAAGTACTATAATACTGGTGTGATAAATACAACATCAACTTACGTATTTCATATTTATAAGGATAATTTAAAAAATAAACATTTGATGCGAAATAGAAATCTATTTTAACTTTTATGAAAATAAATAAATAATTTACCATTTGTACTGTACCATTTGTAAAAACAAATGGTACAGTAGGTGGAGCATTTAACCACGGATTTTTACCATTATCAATGTGACTATGATATTTGTAACACGTAAATACCCTTCACATATTTTATCTCGAATAGAATGATTCCTATTTCTGCCCTTTCTCATGCCGCATATATATTTAGCATCATCATTTGTTTAACACATGCTGAGTAATTGTGTCCACGCTCCCCATAAGTGGCTACAGGTGTCATCGGTCTCATTGCAAATTTCTTGCAAAATTCCTAAATCGTTGGAACAGAGAACTGTTCGAAAAATTCATCTAGTCTATGTGATTTGAAACCTATGGATATTCTTCCCTTTCACGTATCATGGTGTTAAGTTTCCCAAGCTCCATTATGTAGTTAAGAGATGGAGCATTTGGTCCTCCGTATTTCTAGAAAATCTTTATTGATCCATTAACTTATCCTTAATCTTCCTCCAGTAAATTTTGTTTATATAATTTATTTATAAATTCCTCTTCAGTCCGTGTTTTGTCTACCCTATATACAATTATTCTTAGATTAATACGTCGAATCCTCCCAATTGGCAAGTCTTCTAGGTTTGAAATTAGCGTTTTCAATCTTTCTTCACTTTTGGCATCCATAAAAGTCGCACGCAGATCCTCCTTTCGTGTCTGCCTAATACATAACACATTGCCATGAATATCTAGTTTGACCATAATCTTTTCAAAAGTCCTGGAAATATCAATATCTCTACTCTTTTTCTTAATTAAAACCACGTGATTTTCTTCGCCTTATCACATTCGTCCTAGGTCCTCCTCCTTGTTCTGGTATTTTATTCTGTCGACCCGTTTTCTCAATTAAATCTCCTATCATGACCATCATTTCAGTACTACTCTCCACCTCAGCATTTCTAGGCCTCTCTTGGAGAAAGTTTATTCGATCATCGTTCACATTCAAATTAAAGAAAATAATGATGTCCCATTTTCATTTCCGCTATCGATTGTTTCAAAAACGATTCTTTTCTTGTTCCTACAGCGATGGTTTAGCGAAAGTGTCTTTACTTACGCGTTATCGCTGGGCGGTAGAGCGTGGGTTCGGCAGAACTAGGTGAGGTTTTCAGCTGGGGTTTCCCTCACCTAGTCCAGACAAATGTAGATTCAGTACCATAAGTTCCTCGGGAACCCAACATCTCTCCTTCCCAGTTCCTTCGTGGAGCAAATAACAAACATCGCCATAAGACAAAATAAATAATTATTATGACCTTGATAAACAACTCTTCAAACTTTTGCGTCATTACTCCCTCGCATTCACAGTTGTGTCCCCACTATTTTCTCCTAAATTAACGTAACCAATGTTCTCCATAGATCAGCCACTCCCTTCATAGTAGTGTTCTGAATAGAACGATTAATTCTCGTAATACTACCTCCCCGGAGCAGCAACTAATCGGCGAGCTCTCATGTGAGATTACATTTGGACTTCTCCCCCATAATGATTCCTTGTTTTACCAAATTTTCAATTATTTCGACTGGCCCAAAATTCTCTGATAAAACTATGTCGCACTTCAAATTGTAAATTTTTCAAAAAATTATTTTTTTATTATTAAAATCGCCTTAAATTACCCTGTCCGTTACAGTTTTCATCTCCAATCTCCTCTCCCACCCGTTCCCAAGTTACTGACGAAATAACACACAATTCCTTCTCACGTGTATTCTTGCTCCAGACGGTTACTGGGAAGTTCGAACTTCACTAAAATTATAAGTAGGAGCTAGTTTTGTCCGTCCTCCACCTATAAGACAGCAGTTCGAAACCCTCAGGCACTGAGGTCATAGTGGTAAAAATGCTTTTGAGGGATATCGGTGCAACCTATTAACATAGGAACCAACTATAATCAACTCAGCTGGTGCGGAAGTGTTTTCATGGGGTTGTCGTAAACCGGAAGCGTGTCGCTCGCGCGTCGAACTGCAGATGACAGCGGCCTTGGCAGAGGGTAGACTCAGCGGAATTACTGTATATAATGAGCAACATCAAGAGCTCGCTAGGGGAACTGCTGGACGACGGGCATACTGCGTACCCTAATCCAACCCTCCTTCATAGCTTGGGACCTAGAGGATGCTCGGCTATGATTCATAGACGCCATCCATCTTTTAAAAGATTGGGGTCTTGTGGATGGTCAACTTTGAACCCGTTTCCCCCTTTAAATAACCCTTTCTAACACTACGCGAGATGCCCGTCCGCCAAATAACAATGGTTCGCCGAGAGCTACAGCCCTTGCTGCATATCTGCAACGTTCGCTGCTACTGCTTGCGCTCACTGAGGAAGTTAGCAACAGGAATAAACTGAATAATTTGCCTGACTGGGTGGTTCGACTACTTTGCAATGAGAAATATTCCTTAAAAGGACTTCTTTGGAAAGGCAGTTTAAGGACTTGATCGTAATTAGTATTATGAGAACTGAAAGAACATTTCGTGATTAAGTGAAAATTGAACTCTCATTCTTCACCTTTTCATTAAAATTCTTACTTTTTAGAGAAGCTATAAGCTTACTTTTAAAATAACATGAACTGAAGAAGAAGTTGTCTGTTTTCAAATTTCATTTCAACTAATTTTTTATATTTTATATGCCAAATTGCTAAATCAGTCGGCACTGGAGGAGTTTCCCTTACTGTTTCTTTTATAATTTTATATTATTTTGTTTTATAACATACCTAATGAATTTGAACAGCAGAGAAAATTGATGAATTGCCCTCCAGACGACGCTACAAACGCACATCCTTTGATTATTCCGCAGAATTAGAACTGTAGTAAGTTGTATATTGCCTCCCAGATGACCTAGTCAGAGCTTGATGTGATATGACCTTTCCACAGTTCGGTTCATGTGAAATGGCCTTCTCACAGCTCGGTGAAATTCAAGGATGCCTACGGTTACTATTAAGTAAACTACTTTTCATTTCATTGAAAACAAAATTACTTTTCATTTTTATAAAACAGCAACTTTGTTGAATACTAACCAGGAAATGGAAGTCATGTTAAAAGAGTACAGCGTGACTCATCAACGCTTTTCACATTCGCGTTCAACACCCAGGAACTCAAAGTCTTATAATTATTTTCACAAAGCATTTTCAGTGACTCCGGTACGACAAAAGACAGCAAAATAACAATTGCGAAAGGTCACGTACTTGACATACAGAACCGGAACGGTGCAGTAACTCTTCCCTTCCTACAATGCTGTTTAAAAGAAAATATTTTCTAGTTTTGTGTATGCGATATATTTTATGAAAGGTTATTTTGTATAATATAACTTTAGAAAATAGAGTCGCGTCGTACATAACGATTACAATAAATGGATACATTCTAGAGAGTATCGAGTGAAAGATAATGCTCTTAAACTTTTATTTATATCATGTAATATAAGTTGTAATACATTAGCATGCTTTACAATTCTTAATTTTAAAAAGAATGAGCTCGTGAAAATAATAAAGAATTAAATTAACGAGTTTAGTAACTACCCATTAAAACAAGAAATATAAATGGCAAAATATTTATGACCTTGCCACACGACGAAAAACATTGTTTCCAGAATGGATTCCAGATAATAAATCAACTCATAATTCGTGCATTCAATCAACGTTCTTCCAACCCACAATTTTCTTGACAAAATTAACCGTCAATATATAAGGACCGAAATGGAATCCAGATATATCGGTCGGTTCGATGCCTTAAAATTGATGTAAGTCAGCAGCGCAGCCGGGATGGGTCTTCGGAAGCCACGCCCTCAGAAAAACAAGCCTTCGCCGAGGAATACTTGGAAGCGACGTCTTTTATTGCAATTTCCCAAACATTTTGTAGGTTTAGGATCTCATTATTTAAGTTCCACAATGTAACAGAATTATTATAACGTTAATGAAGAGCAGTAATTAAAACAATCGTACATACAAATTAAAAATATTAATCAAATTACTAGTCTATTACATAATTTAGATACTGTCTCATAATTCAAACAAATAATTCTGAAACCTAAACCTACAAAATCTCTGCGGAATCGCATTAATGCAGACCTAAAGTGTAAATCGTTGTATTTACGAATGTGGTAACATAGTGAAGTAATTAATTGTGTTACCTTCACGAAATACGATGAACCTACAATGAACGTTGTATATAAAGCAGATANAGTAATTAATTGTGTTACCTTCACGAAATACGATGAACCTACAATGAACGTTGTATATAAAGCAGATAGTTATAACTAATATAGCATAATAGATGTGATAGGACATTGTCGCATATCAGAGAACCGACATCACAAAAACGCATTCACCCTCATTCCATCAATAATCCCTATAGGCATATGTAATGGTAAATGTAAAATAATTCTGTGAAAGAGAACCCATTCGCCTAAAGAAGTGACATTTCAGCTCATCCCAATCAAGGGTTTAAAGGAGCACCGGATCCCATAACACTTTGAATGGAGATAAATTAATAATTATTTTAAGTTAGCTATATTTCCGTAATTTTGAATGTTACGAACATATTTTCCATGAAAAATTTCACTGTACGTAATTGTACATTTTGAATCAATCTTACTACCAAGTAAAATATAAAGTAGATAATTAACTGGGATTTTCTTCTGATCATACGTGTTAATAATGTAGAAACCGTGCAACAGCCAATTAACATAACTCGTCAATTCTATTTTATTTGCTCCATCATTTATCCAAATAGTTCTTGAAATAGTAGTAACTGTCTCTGAGCACATGAACCAAAGGTATTAGATTAACAATCTCTTCTAAACGCAGTGTATCGATTTTCATGAAACGAAAATAAGTAATCGTTAACTTTCAACAGTTGCTTTGGAATAAATGTCCGGGAGAAGATACGAAACCAGATTTATGTATCTATTCTCATATGACCTCTGACTTCTTTGGCAAATTGTTGTAATGGATGTCCATCAGCTCTATACTAAAGAATGAGAAATGGAATTTCCCTCCGACTAAGCAAAGTCAAATTTTTATGAAACTCTCAGAAAGGGTTCTTGAGTAACTTTGTCATTAGGTATAAGGCTTAAAAATGATGAAATTTCACTGAAATTCATATAAGCAATAATTAATAATTTGATCTATACCTTTTTGATAAATAGATGGTCTTCTTTGTTACCCATTCCAAAAACCTGAGCCCGTAAGTTACATGTGGGCAACCAAGACAACCTCTTGATTCATTGCGAATACATTCAAGACCTAGTGCCCCGTCACACGACGCTGTTGCAGATATATTTTTGCTCTTTGTTCACATATCACTGTGACAAGATGATTAAATTCGTGAAGCAACCTCCACAATTCACATTTTTAACAGAAAAGGAGTACAATTGAATAGTTCATAGTTGGTTTGCCTTGCCAAATACAGTAAAACTCGATGAAAACGCTCTCCCGCTTAAGACGCTATTTCCCTTCGGTCCCTAGACATTTCCTATACTATTCAACGTAAAATCCACCTGTTAAAACGCTTTGTTCTGTTCTGTTATATTCGGATAAGACGCTCTTCTCTCTTTTTCTCCCGCTTATATATATCCCCTCTTCAATCACTCTGAGTAATGTATCACTTCCTGGAAATACAGTAGACATTGTTGCTTTGTTTCGTCCAACCAAAAGACCTTAAATTGTAGAGGCATGTTGTCACACAGATGGAGTGAAAGCACAAGTTTTGTTCACTCATTCCTATATCGGGTGAATGTATCGAATGGTTTAATGTTTTTTAGTTCGTTAGTGAGTGTAGCAGTGATTACGTTATGGCCAATGCTAGTTGTATAACTGGAATAAAACGTAAAGCTTTATCGATTTCGGACAAGCTGAACATTTTGAAAAATGTTATGCAGCTAAAGAAATCATATCCAGAACCTCAAAAAAACGAAAATAGATACTTTCTTTCCCAGCACAACAGAAAAGTAACAAATTATTATTATTATACATTGTAGGTACCTTATGTATTTATGAATGATGAGATATACATATTTTTTTAGTACGTAGAGGGATTTTTTTTCAATTCATCCATAAGACGCTTTCCCTCTTAAGACGTTCTTTCGAGTCGGTCCCTTGAAGAGCGTCTTAAGCGAGTTTTACTCTACTTGTTACAACTAGAAACAATGAGAGCACGGCGTTTTCATGTCTATGTGTAGCTTGGAGCAGCTTCACGCAGTCCTCTACATAGTCCATCTCAAAGAATCATTAAGTTGGTATTTTCTCCTTTATTTTCACGTGGTCCGTCTGTTTCCGTCATTACTAGTCTCCTACTACGTTTTGTACAGTTAGTCATATAGCTGGTCAAAGTAAAGATAACGTTCTATAAAATTATATAATTATAGCTACATTCATCGTATTTCAGATGATATTTGATTCAATTCATTTTCTCTGATAATACCCTTCTGATATTATGCAGTCTGAAAATATATAGAACATGGATAATATTACATTTAATGCGGTTAATATGAATGTATTTGAAACATTCTCACTCGCATCTCTGAATGGTTTTTGACTGGAAGTGAAATATTGCGAATAATATTATGGAATTATAGATGATTTAAGTTAAATCGCTATTTAGCTCATTAAGTTCATAACTCTATGCGGGTAAAAGTTTACAATTTAATCCTGTCTCCTCTTCGAATTTCTAATGTTCTCCATATTGCTCCCACATCGATCTTTAATACCTTTCTTGTATTTCCCTTAGAAAGCAGTTTCATTTTCACAGTTCACTCTCTTAGAAAATTTATATATGGTGTACTTCGTTAAATTTGTTTGAGTGGGACCGATTCTAAGATTTATTAAGAAAAAAAAATTTAGAAAAGCTTTTTGCTCAGATATTAAATAAATTAACGCGTATGAAATTTAGATAAAAAAAACTTAACTTTTGTAACTTACATTAGTATGACCTGAAAGACTCCTAAATAAAAAATAGTATAATATCAGTGTTTTGATAATTCTCCTCGTCTTGTACATTATTTTTTACATATTTTAGTTTTTAAGGGAAATTGTTTAAGTAGAAGGCTACATGGAAATCATTTGCCTACATAGAAAAGACTGACGTATTTATCGATAAAGTCTGTTTTTGAATATTTTCTCTAGTGCCACTGTACAGATTTTAATAATACTTGTATGCATTTCACAATACACAAAAATTGTATATAGTGTTTAAATAGTGTATTTGTGTACCAACAAAGTGTCTCCTGACTTAATAGTTTCAACCTCACTTCATTACAAAATGTCATACACTGAATAATGAAACCGGTTGTGCCTGATTGCAACCCACAATCCATGCATTCCTGCACTATTTGTGGCAGTAACCTCATGCTATTGAGCCAACTTCTTCCTCCTACGAACTACTCACGAGTTACAAATTCACGACGATTAAGTTAGAGTAAATTTAATTCGGTCGCTAGCTCAGCGATTCCCAACTTTGGGTATGCTTACTCCAGATTTTATACACTACGAACTACTCACGGGTACTTCAAAATAAATTACTTAAGTACATATGTTACTCACAACGAATCGCCATCACAACCTGCCATCTACTCGTAATGCGCGCACTTTTTCCTTCATTATATATATAATGTGGTCGCATGGATGCTCAGTGCCAGACATTTTTTGAACAGGTTCTACAGTAATAACAAGATACTTATTCTAATAATTCTTCACAAGTGTCAGCATAACATTATTTTCTTCGAATATTTATAAAATATAAACAATGATGCTCAGATATCAAGTTTCAAAAGTTATATCGTAAAAATTAATCCTCAAAAGGGTAGAGGTGTCTTTCAAGAGAAACCATTTACGAATACGCTCCATGACTTTCAGGAACCCTTTTATTTCACCTTAAAAATATCACTACTCTTGATGGTTATACACTACATTCTGCATTATTGCACATAAATTATTAAGTTATATCTTGAGTTTTTTTAAAAGTAGTATCTGTTAATATTTAACTTCTAACTCAAGATATTAGAATGTACATTCGATATTTAGTACTGGTCCCTTTTTTTCACTTCTAATCTATACTTTTATTCCAGCATTTTGATAGTTCGATATTTAATCTTTCTTATGTAGAAAAATTTGCTTGTTTGTGTATTTCTATGATTCCCAAAATTGTTGTAGACGCCCTGCAGGGGTTCCATGTCGCAAAAAGGAAATTGGCGTTGCATGTGATGGTAATGGGGGTCCACGTGACTGGATCCAATTTAGGCTGGTCGACACAAATTGTTTTGTTTTCCGTGAATATAATAATCCATTATCCATCCATCCACGGGTCAAAAGCGGATACTTACATAATACGTTTTATGATAGACATAATTAAAGTTTAATGGATGATTTAAGTATTTGTCATAAAATTGTGTAAGTAGGCTATTTACTATGTAGTAGTAGAACGTGTAATTTGTAAAGATTTGCAAATTTGATGACAGAAGTAACGCATTGGACGCATATTCGTAGTTGCAGCACTTGTCCACATTTGTACCAGAACCTTTGGAAGGACGGCGCAGACTTGTATATACAGTACCATTTGTACGTACAAAAGGACATCAGCAGTTCTGGTTTATGAAAGATATACATTTTACTCATCCTGCATTGTGGACTATCGCCACTATTTCCCGATGGTACTGAGGTTGTAATGGTGAATTTTTTGTGGAACATAAAATTTCATAACCTCCTGTAAACAATAACAAAGTTTGACATCATTTTGTTCTGTATTATTTTCATGACTATCTCAAAGTGGTACTTAAACTGTACAGACCTTTTTGCAGTATTTTCTTCAACGAATTGTTGATTGTTTCCTGGTTTTACCGTGGTACAAAATTCAAATTTCTCTTTTAAATAGTTACATGACGACGCTAGAAAGAAATATCTGGAATGTACCTCACTCAACTTTTCAATTACAATTCATATAAATAAATCATGCCGCTAAACACCCTAAAAACGCTAAGAATGGTAAAAACACTAAAATAAAATAAATAATACAATATTATAATTGTTAAACAATGCGAAATATTTCACTGATCAATCGGCTTCAAAATAATTATCATCAGTATACATGGTAACTCCCAAAAATCAAAATAACATAATCAAGAATAGATTGAATGAATTATCTTCCACATTAATACTTGTATCTTTGCAATAGCCTTATTGGCAGATTTAAAAAAAAGCGCCTCCAAGAACATTTCGCTGTATCTCAAAAACGGTGCGACGTACAGCAATCTGCACGCAGAATTAACTGACGAGTCAAACTGCTTCTATGCATATCAATTTGTTCGTGAGTTATCGGGGGAACAAAATTATTAACATACATACACGCATACACAGGTAACGACATTGGATATCTTCGCCAAAATTTTAAAATATCTACTGGAGGCAATTCGCAAAGATCCGAAGAGATCTCAAAATTATTTTTTCGACCGATTACAATACTTTTCTTACAATACACTCTGTGTAATTGGAAAGTAATAACTTTTCATGTACTCTAGTAAGAACATTTTAGAATTTTCCTCTATGTCCCTTCTGGATTTTGTGAAGCCAACGAATGCATACCGTTAACTGAATTTGGACACATTACGATTAATTTAATCAATAGTTACCTGCAATCGGATAAGTAAGGCAGACACTTATTTGGATAGGAAGGATTGAGAGAGATTAAGAGAGAACATAAAGCATACAGCATATTCTTTTTCACGAAATATTGTGTCATTTCATGAAGGTGGCATATTTATCAATAAGTATTCAAAATTGAAATACGTAGTTGAATTTGTAATGAAGAGATATGTATTTAGAAAATGCAGATAATAAATTCGTTTACACGAATAATAGAGGGGAGATAAGGTGACCTGAAAACAGACCATGCAATTATAAAAATATACTATATTTCCACCGGTTAAAAAAATAGAATTATATTTTCGTGAGAAAAACCCATGAGTCCACAATCAAAATCCGTGATGCTTTGTCTCATTATTTAAACAATTCATTTGACCATAGCGATTGAAATTGATCCAAAATAGCTTCGTCGTAGAACACAGGTTGATCTATCAATATGGCTAAAACAATCTTGAAGGGCGATCCCTCCGAAGCCGGTAACGGTGCGGCGCTCGATACCTTCCCCAGCCCTTTGCGGAATAAGCGTCGCGAGACACGCGATGAGCATTTGTCTCACATCCATCCGCAAACTGACGAACGCGGGGCGCACGCATTCGATAACGCACAGAAAGCTTCCTGCATCCAGAATAAAACTATTGTTCACTAGTTTGTGGAATACTCTGACCACAATACAGTTTTACAGTACAACGAAGGTTAAATACAATAATATTCTAGGAGTGATTTTTTTCCTTCATAGCTACAACCTTGTCTCACCAATATTGCATCTAATAACAGAGTCAACTTTAGATTAGTTAACAGAGTTACCTTTTGCAAACATTTGGAATAATGACCCATTTCTGTAGAACACATTTCGACCTTATTTACTACCGTATCTTATTTACCACACCCCGTTTCTAAATATTCATAAAATGTTGAAAAAGTTAATATAAACATGTTAATTAACGTTCTGCTGAACACATTACCAAACACCATTTTCGTACGACGTAATCTTTTTGAAATGCAGCTAGAAATACGATTGCAAACAAGGCAGAACTTTCCAACTATATGTAAGCTGATTGTTATAATGTTAACAAATGTTAACAATACATTTATGACATGTCTCATGTTAACGATACATGTCTCATGTCAATGTTAATAATACGTGTGTCGCGTCAACGATAACAATACATGCAATGGCAAGTCAGCCATCTCAATTAAATGAGAAATTCTGGACCTCCTTTTCATCTTTCACAGTGATCTTTCTAATAATAGAAAAGAATTCATTGTGCACAGTTCCGTGGTATAGGTAACGTCTCTCTTACGTATTTACAATGTCTGGGTTCGATTCTTCGCAGCGGACGTTACTTTTTTATTTATTTTCCTCAAGACGATCTGCCTGATTATACTTTCCTCGTGTTTTTAACAACTTTTACTATTATTACAGAAAACGTATTCCAATTAAAGGGCAAATTTTTGGTCAGTTGTCTCGAAAACGTCGGTTTGATGCTGTGTTGTTGTTGGCGAATCTGATTTTTCAATTCCTAACTAAAATTAAACTCTTATTTGTAGCATGGTATTCTGCAACAAAATTCATAATTATTGAAAGAAAACGTGAGATGGAAATCGTAAGAACTGAAAGAAAAACTCTCCTGGCAGTTTAGCAGCAAACTTTGCAGTTTTATTCGCATTTTAGTTACTTAGCAGGTCTTTATTAATGGTAGAAAATGTTAAAAAGAGGATAAATGTATAAACACATCATATGATCGACAAACATAGATAAAAGAAAGTACCTTCCCATAGTGGAATCCGAACCCCAGGTCCCGTACACGCGACTTTATCTTTAGACCGGCAGTAGTACATAATGGATATTTATAAGATTCATCCAAAAATAAAAATGTTTTTGGAAACATCAATGAAGGAGTGGAAAACTAAAATTACCCTGACTTACGGGGAAATATCCATCCAAAAAGGCCAAATACATATCTGACGAGGAATGTTTCAGGTTCCCTTGCGTTCTGTTTTGCATTGAATTAACTGCCCGTCTGCTTAGTTCTTCAAACAACAGAGTTACTGTGAAGAGTGGTAATACAGTTTGCAGGGTTTCACATCTGCTATGTATGGACGATCTGAAATTGTATGCTGACACACAGTCATACGGAACAACTGCTCAAAGTGACAAGAAAATTCACTTGTGAAATTAAAATTAAATTTGGAGTTAAGAAATGGAAGCAAATTAATATCAAACGATTCTGAAATTACTTCGTTTTTAGTCACGTAAACTATACAATCGAATACAAGACTTAAGCTTCGGACTATCACGTGGGCTATTACATGGTGACATCAAACGCCAACTGACACAGGAAATCGACAAGCGACTGCACATGCCGTTGAAAACTCAATTTTATGGCAAAAAATATCATCAATGCCATCAATGTGTATGCGATATCGGTGCCAACGTATTTTGGAATTATCCATTTGAGAACGACTGATCTCAATAATCATTAGAGACTTGTTAGAACTGCCATGACTAATGCCGTAAGCTCCATACACTTCAAGTGAGTAAAGATAGGCCCTTCCAAAATCACATGGAGGTAGAGGTCTATTAGATCTTCAGAATCTCCAAAAGTCGCAATTACTATCGTTGAGAAAATATTTCCGTGAACAGCAAGGAATACTGTTGCACTTAGTGACCGCAGTAGACGACAGCTCCAGTCCGCTGGATATGAAGAATGATTGCTCTCCATCATCTATCACAAATGATGAAAAGATGATTTCATGGAGAGCGAAGGCGCTCTATAAGAGATACCCTTATGAGCTGAGCTAGTCAGAAGTCGAAATTTGTGCGTCGTACATGAGGCTTTAGCGTGGGTGACATTTCCCCGAGACGGAAGCCTCGATTGTAGCTATTGATGACCAAGTTGTGAAGTCATCACATAATTATCGAAAATTAATCATGAAGGACGACGCAATTCATTCAGCTAAATGCTAATGTGGCTCCGCTTGTGAAACAATTCAACACATACCTAGTGGTTGCAGTTGTCTTGTGCAAAGTGAATACAGAAAGAGACATGATAATGTTGCCTGCTCGCCAATGCTAGCATTTTACAAGTACTGCCCACAACAGCTGCTTGAAAATATATACTCTGTATTATACTGGGTTCCATCATTTCTGACAGGTAAAGGGTGATAGACCACATTTAACCTATACCGACCGGAGTCACAAGGAAGTCTTCCTCATGGATATTGCCATACCAAACCCTCACGATATGGCAACAAAATACAATGAGAAAATACAAAAGTATTTGTATCTATCCCATGAAATGGAGGCTCAGTGGAATATAGAGAATGGGAAGATAGTGCTTATGATTACCTCGGCAACCGATGTAGAAACTAACACAACGAATAAAGAACTTCGTAGTTTCAAGCTGGGAGACGGGTATCTGTACAAAATGTAGAAAGCCGTTATTATCGATACATGCCCAATCGTCAGGAAACATCTAAATATGTAAAAACTAACGCCACATACTTGGTCAACATACCTGTATGTGACCCATATCTTGCAGACTGTCAAAAATAAATAATAACAATAATAATAGGTTTATGAACAAAAAGTTACAAACTGCACATAACCACGTAGAGGACAATACACTAATTTACTTTCCGGAAGTAAGCAAGGGGTCATCCCACGAATTCCGATCAAGGACACAAACCCAAAGGTGGATTTAACATTTCATCACCCTCTTGAGATAAGAATAAAAATAGTTAACTATGTGTTATAATATCAACAGAACACCAACAAATACCTATTTAATAGAATACGACAAAGTTACTTCACAAATACGAATTATTATCCAACTTTAGATTATTCGGAAAATCGTGTTTATGCCTTATTTATGAGAGTAACTCTAAATTCAAGATTACTTATTACAATAATATTAATGAAACCGCCGGGTATGTGTTCATAAGACCTTTTTTTTGTTTATCATCTCAGGGATCAAGCCCTACAGTTTGTACATGCTGGTCAAAGTCATTCTGTACAAGATTTTTCAAATGAAGTTCAAAGTAGGTTTTAAAAAATTTCTCAAAAATAGCTCCAAATTATTTCTTTAAATTTTCTTTACAGAAATTTTAAGTAGTGTGTATTAAATTAGCTTGAGCGGTTCGATTGAAAGTTTTGTATAGACGTAAGAAAATACCTCTCTGTCGCACTATCTCATTTATTCTATCGCTAGCATTACTATCTCCTTTCAAGAGACTTGAATACTATTTAGCACCGTAGATGTATCAAAGAGAGAGATAATGCTGATTTAGAAAACTAAAATGAAAGACAATACTTGAAAAAACGTTAAAACCACTCCTCATACAAAATTACATTACATTTACACAATACATTTACGTAATACACGTTACACTATAAGACAGAGATGTTATAAAACGTCTTGAAATAATATTTTTAAAAATTTGATGTCATTTAAATTTCAAATTAAATAATTTAAAGGGTTCTCAATCCCGAAAAAAGAATTAGTTTAGATATGAGAGGTGAATGTATTAATTATATTGGTTAAGTGTTCTTTAAATTAAGCGGCAATATTTTATGATAACATACATTTTATCACATCTTTTAATGTTTTATTGATATTTTATAAATTTGAAAAAAATTTAATTCGCGAACAATTGGAGTCAGGTTAAGCGTATTTGAATACGAATATTTTCTGAAAAAAACTGCGAGTGCACCTTGTAAGCCTTACATATTTTCATTATTAAATTTTGTGCGTGCTTTATTGAAGAGAATATGATTAAAATGTGTGTGAAATTGTATAAATATTATTTCTTTATGAAGTTAGTTTTCGATGCTACAGAGAATACTTTTAAAAGTATATTAGAAATAAATAAATAAATAAATGTTATTGATAAAAAAGCTGCGTATGACAAAGCGGTGGGTAATAAACTAATATACTCTCTGGAAACAAGCAAGGGACTATCCGATCTATTCCGTTCACGAAACCAAGATAGTTGATAATTTAATATTTGTAAAAGAAGTTATTAAACAAATACGTGCTCTTGAAATTATTCTCGTCTACTGTGAAATACGTGATTTTGTCTATTGGTAAAAATTCAAAATAAACAACAAAAATATTTATGACATTCCCTCCTATACATAAATCCAACTCTACCTGAAAGAAAACCGCAAATGAATCCTAGCCAAAATAGGGCTCCAGAGATAATGTACACAATCGTGCCAAGATAGCATGCAGATAGAAAAAAAAACTATTGTGTATAATGAGAAACCAAACAGTATGCATGAAAATAAAATTGTAATGTAATCGGTTTTTAGGAGTGCTATAGCAATCGCTTGATAAAGTATAAGTGGAATTAACATCGAACAATAACTAGTATGATATAAAAGTATTTATTAGAAAATTGAAACATTAACGTCTTTCATTAAAAATTAATAAATTCCTTATTAATTACAAAGATATAGTAGTAAGTTACATGGTATTTGTTGGAAGTCGACAACAGAATCAAGTGTGATA
This sequence comes from Laupala kohalensis, assembly GCA_002313205.1. Lineage (NCBI taxonomy): Eukaryota > Metazoa > Arthropoda > Insecta > Orthoptera > Trigonidiidae > Laupala > Laupala kohalensis. The sequence goes on from NNCF01126005.1 coordinate 322,352, forward strand.
AATTATATATATATATATANCATTGAAAACGAAATGAAGAAAATAAGAGAAACAATACTAAGAAAACTTGAGGTGTTGTCACTCAAAATTTTTAAAGGATTAACCTAGATATAAAGAATAACTTAAAATTTATATTTTCTGAAATTGGGCTGTCCAATGCGGTTTTCTCTTCTTCTTATAATTTATTTTCTTTTTCACACAACATAAAATTTTAATAACAAAATACATAAAACAATCAACACAGAATTACAGAAACAGAATTACATCAACGGAAATAAATGAAAAACGATATGACATAAAATGAAATACATAAAATAATTGTTAGAGAAATTCTGTAACTGCTGTGACTCAAATTTCTGTAAACTAGAACACAAAAGGAGAAATGACTGAATAATTAACAGTAGCTAATTATTATTTAATGGAACGGATGTGCAGTGCAAAATTGGGGTATCGGATAATAACTGTTGTTACAAGAATACAAGGAAAAATAAAAACAATACAGTGCAAAGAAGCCGGAAAAATGCTCGTCGTTTTCCGTAACTTCAGCTGCATATACTTTAAAAGAATTGGTTTGATATTTATGGAAATCATGAAATTTTGGTGGTTAGTTATAGAGTTTTCAAAGATAGTATAAACGACAAATGTTTTTGGGATAATTCTTATTCTTTTTTGTTATTCATTTATTGCCATTGTTCATTTTCATTAGCTAGCAGTGTGAGGGAAAACTAATGTTGTGATATTTTAAAGACAGTGAAAAGAATACATTGAATTTATCGTTTGTATTTCCAAACTTAAACACATCTTTACAGGTTTCCTGGTGCAAAACATTTTGAAGGCTTAACTTAGAGAGATTGACTTAACTGGAGTTAAGCTTGTGTAGGGGCTTGGTTTGGCATAACTGGCGTTAAGCTTGTGGAGGATTTTGAGTAGTTTAATTTATCTTTTATATTCAATTTTCGGGCAAGATGGTTGCTGTATACCGCGTTATATCCTTGAAAAGAATACGAGAGTGTACTGCTGACAATCTGATCTAGTGATGTTTGAGATGAGTCAAAGAGTGAACTATCGAACGCAAGTCATAACAGTGTTAGAGGGCAGAAGGAGACATCGAGATGATGAAGCATATTCAGACGAGAGAGGTGAGGTAAGGGATAGTTCAGTGATTGAAGAAGAAATGGATGCGGGGTGAGATGAGGCAGAGCAGATGAAGATGGTGATAATGACAAATGAGTGGATGGTAGAGCATCCGAGGAGGAGGGAAGTGAAGAAGTAGCTATAGGGGAGGAAAGGACATTTTGGTGTGGGTGAAGGTACCGGTGTACAGTGAGAGGTTTGATATGAAGATAAGAGAGAACCGAAACGATATAAAATGGTATGAGAATGTTATATAAGGAAGTACGTGCACCACTAGTTTCGGACATCTGTTATGCTGCAAATGACCTACATCATGTTATTACTCATTTTGTCATTTATAAGGATAGGAAGGAGTACGATTTATGGGACAAATGGAGGCGGAAATTTTTTAAAATTCCATGAACGAGATAGCACTATTGAATAATATATGGATTGTTTGAAGATAGGTACCATAAGTATTAAAAGGTAGTTGATTAAAAGTAGTAATAGAAGGAAGAACAGTGGAAAAACAATGCTAGACAGGGTTCTAAATAAATACTTTTTTCTAATTATCTAATTTCCCAAGAAAATTGGTGAACATTATTTTACACTCTTTCCCCTCCATCTAATAGCAATTTGAATGCATACTTTGAGGGAATGAACTGTTCCTTGAACTAAAGCTAATTGTTAAGTTATAACCAAAGCTTTATAATAAAATAGTTTTTTTTATTGAAATCAAATTTACCTGTACCATCACCAATTGAAAAATTAGCTGTCATAAACATTTTTTCGAGAGAGGTAAACCAATTCTTGTTTAGTTGATATTATGGTGTTATCTTTACGAATAAAACTAGTTTCCTTCTTCTTTAGTTACGAACAAGAACTGTTTCTCAAATGTACTGCAACACAGTAATAAGAATTAGTTATCCACATGATAAGATACATACACCACATAGTAAGCTCACTTGTAAGCTACAGTCGTCGTGGTTTGTTTTTGTTATACAGTACAAAGGACAAAAAGAAACACGTGGTTGGAATCAATAGCTCTATATTTCCCTCAAATTTCAGGGGTATTATTTTTCAAGATATATTCTTATTTTTCGAGCGATTATGCCACATTAGGTAGTACCTTCCTAGGGAATCGACGTAATATAAGCACGCGCCTGCGTGTTTCTACAGTCGTCTCCCTTGCCTGAGCGGGCGCGGGTTCCGCATTGACATCAGTGCCTTCAGCGCAGTGCGTAGAGAGCAGGAGGGGAACACACGCAATGCGATGCAGCACGCAGGCAATGAGAGATTGTCAGCAGTTGACTTTTACTCACTGGGCGACTCGTAGCGTAGTGCTCAGTGAACTCGCCTTTCTTCCTCTGGTGACGTCAGTTCAAATTCCGGTTCATCCAAGAAGAACTTCAGTTTCCTCTACCTCTTACACCATGATAGTCACTCATCAGCATTCCTCCCTCACCTCATTCGCGCATCATCCTTGTCATCCCGTAATTAGAAGGTCGTCTGAGAACCTCCACGCTGTGGAGGGAATCCCCCGACAGTGTACGCTAATCGAAGTCCTCTAATACAGAACAAACTCGGACACGTTTCCAATCATTCTTGCTTCCTCGGGGGTGAAACAATACTCATTCGAGCAACGGAAAAATGCATGGAAGGGAAGGAGCATTCAAGGAAGGAACCGAGGCATGATTCATTCACTCCGACAGTCCGAAATGAAAGTATTAATGAGACATAGTCTTCGTTCAGATAGAATTTGAGCTTAATTTGAACTTCAATAATTAGCTATTAAAAGTACATAAAATTATTTTTCGAAATAAAAAACTTCTACTTATGAGATTTTAAGAAAACACATACCAAAGGAAAATATGTATAACATTTTGATAAATTATAAAATTAAAGAAGGGAAGTAACAGGAAACTTAAATTACTCAACTTGATAAGTGATTGTAAAACGGATATGATTGTCTTGCCGATGATTCGATCATATCGCAAAAATAGGCCGGTTGCTGTATCGTGTTGGTTGAACATAAAAATTCGTGCGTTTTCATGGCCAAAATTACGTGATTGCGTTTTGGAGGTCAAACGAAGATTTTGTTCCCCAACCGGTGACTAGCACGCGAACGCTCTGACAAAACATGACAATAAAGGGTAATATTACCCTTTGATTCGTATATGACCCATTTTAAGCCATTAGTTTCCGAAAATAATGACAAGATAAGAGAAAGTGACTTTTCTGTTTCCTCTTTATGTGACTATGTTCTACAGTAAAGCTTTAGAGCGAATTGTAGAACGTCATATTTAACATCGGTTTATACATAGTTCTGCGTGCATTTATCTTATATTGTAAAAGGATAACTTTCTTGCTTCCACAAAGATAACTGCACGATATTCATACATTCGACCTCTTTAGAAGAATCGAACAAAATTGAATTGAGAAGCATTAAATTTTGAAGAGAGTGTACTCTACTAAAACGTCATTCCCATATCCTAAATACTATGTAAGAAACTTCATATTCCCTGATTTTGATCATAACATTCATTTTTAGTCAATTTAAAATATTTAAAGATATCTTAGAAATTTTGATGATGCGTGTAGGTCTAAATGTATATTGTGTTCACCCATATTTGGCTGATGTGGTTATTTTCCAGGTCAAATCATTTTAAATTTGAACACAAAAATTCAGTGAACTAAAAATTATTTGATCTATTCACAGTATTTATCGTCAGGTAACTATGTTAGTAACTAGGTTAGAGTTGTTGTACACAAATAAATAAATAAAATATTGAGAATATATTAATTTATCATAAAAGAATGTGAATAGCTCATATAAATAACTTAAATAATTTATTCACTTTTATTCTATGTTAGATGATAAAATGTAAGAGAAAAAACATCATCGAAAGTTTTTAAAAGATTGTACCGAGTGACACAAATTTCATAATTGATGTTCATTTAAATGTGCTATGGGGAAATTTCAGGAAATAAGTGATCCCAGGATACTTCTTGAAAATTTAAGGATTTTGATTAAAGTACATTACAATGCCCTTGGTAGACATTAAAACATGCTATGCAGACGTTAGTTGCAATTTTATTTATTTTAAAAAATCGTTAATCCTTAGGTACATTTTTACATATTTTGAAAGCAATATAATAATTAGTACGGAAATACGTACAATAGATTACATGGAAGTAAAATTAAATACATAGTTTTCTTAACTATCGTAACCCTAGAACCAATGTAAATCTTTGATAGCTAAATCCAAAGTAAAGTTTTAGAAGTTGCGGAGGTTGACAGTATAACAAAGGGCAAAGGACGTGCTGGTGAGGGTTCCTCAGAGTCGCCATATAATATTAGGTTGCTTCCGATCAATGCAATGTCGAGCTGTAGTCAGTGCTTGCAAGGCAAACATATTATGCTTCCAAGTTAGTCGCTCTGCGGTCCACACCGTTCCACAATCTGTCCAGGAAGTTTACTTTACATTGCGCATATCACAAAAGATATTACATAACATCATCAACATTCAATCGTACCAGTTCAATAAATTTGTAAAATTTCTTTAATATTTTTGTATTATCTCACCCTGATGATCGGATTGGGGTCATTGATTTTTTAAAAGTTTTTTAGATGTACATTTTGAATTAGTTATACAAACAAGAATTAGTTATATATGTTAAAAAACGCAAACAAACATGTGACTTGTACGTAAAGTGTATATCATAAGTTTACGTTTCCTATCATGTTGCTTCATTAAATAGTCATTTTTTAAATCATTTTTTGGTTCTACGAAGATCAGTTATTTTGTAGTTCATTACAGTATAGAAATTTGGCGCGATTGTTGACGCTCAAAAAGTGGTTTTATATGTTGCGTAAATACTGTGCTTGAAATATGGTTATTTTTATACTCTGTAGAAGTTATCATAACTTGTATTTCGTTTAACAATTCTTTTTACTTCGAAGGGGAAACTACGCCTACAAAAATTTAGTATCTTCTCGTTGTACTCTCTCATACGTGTAAATTAATGAGTTTCTGTCTAGTTTTTGCTATAAATTTTGAGTCTGGCTCTGAAGTTGTCAGTAACAGTTATTCATGTTTCATTTCCTCACTTTATGATTCGAAAATCACACCTTCTGTCGCAGATATATCGAAACTTTATTAACCTAAATTATTTTTCGTAATGAAAAATACATTTTCTTCACATAAATACCTGTTTTCATAAATCAAGTACATACTTATTAGCTCGACAAGAGCATCACATTTTATGAATTGCATTTTATAATTACAGTATAATAGTAGTAGTAGTGCTATTTACGTCTATCATCACTATATTAAGAACTATATTCTTAAATTATGAACTTTTACGACCTTTTATAGACAAATAAATATTTTACTCACAACTTTTCGTCAACAGGTTTGCTAAATCTGACAAAGTCGATAAATGTTGAAAGAATTTGTGAGTAAAATACTGTTATTTGTCTATAAAATGTTGTAAAGATTTATAATTTATAATTAGTCATGCTCGTAGGTCAGTATCATCAATTGCACATATTCGTAATCGCCCTTGCTTCCTTTACATTAGAAGAACCACAAAAAAAAAATTTCCAGCTGCATAGGATAATTTTGCTGAATTATGTGTTTTAAAGGTCGCAGATTCTAAAAAATGACTTCTATAACATCCCATTACATGCAGGTATTTTGCAAAATAAAAACAAATTTTTCATAAAAACACATATATTACAATGAACATAATTTCTTACAACTAATCAAAAAATTGTTTCTGATATTTACGCACAGTTGTGGGTCTACTCTTGCGAAATGCTTTCTTCTTCTTTTTGATGCTCCTCCAAACTCGTTTCCGATTTCCTTCTCTAGTCTCTCGATTGAGCATCCAACAGTGGTCAGCTAACATATTACATCCCATATTCCTTGGTAACGTCTCTTGATATCGCGGACATACTGATGAAATCTTTCACCCTGTTCTTCGCTGTACGCTTCCAAGTTTTTAGGAAAATAGTCAATATGGTAGTGTAAGAAAAAAAAACTCGTCTTGCATCCTTGAACTTCATACGCTGCCAACATTCGTTGTGCAATGGTTTTGTAGTCAGGGTCCCCAAAAACCTGTGCACTACATTCTTGAAAGAGTCCAACGGTCCTTTTTCCTTTTCTCCCATTGTTTCCAAACAAAAGAGATCAGATAGAAGTTTTCTTATCTCGGGGTCAGTGAAAACTTTCTCTTTTAACATCGCTTCAGACAGTTTCGGGAACTTCGAACACAGATATGTGGAACAATCCCCATCTGTTGGCAGTGATTAGACAAACTGCTTTATAATTCCCAATTTAATATGAAGAGGTGGTAATAAAACTTTTTCTGGCGGAACCAAGGTCGTATTGATGACGTTTTTCTCGCCCGGGGGTTAAACCGTCACGTGGTGGCCAGTCAGTTTTGGTGCAGTGCAGCTGTCTGGCTCTACTGTCGCATAAACAAAGAAAAGAATATTTTGTATAACCTCCCTACTGACCCAACTACATGGTTAGTATTTTTAAATCTCAATAAATCATCCATTGATGCTCTTGGTATTTGATTTTGCCAAGAATCGTAACCAGTCATTATAGTTCTGTATGTCGCGTAGTCGCAGGCAGCGGGCGCCCGCGTAGCCAAGTGAATGATGTAACTGTCTCCAAAAGTGTGACTCAGCACTAAGGACCTATATAACGCCACTGCTCGCCGCATCCAGGGGAAACTACCGCAACTCATGCGCCAGTCGCCGAGTGTACGTTCGTCTCTCCCACCTCGTTGGTTCGGATTGACTTAACAGGTCCCGCCAATATTCCCTTCCGCTGTCCGTCGAACTATCTTCCGAACCTGCCCGGTCTACTCGTTCCATCCCCCGTACACTTTCGCAGTCTCCGTCATTTATGATGGTCCTGGTCGAGTCGCTCTTCGGGGGAACCGGGGAACAAAAGGGCGTCGCTTCGGAGTCACAATGTAAACTATAAACTACTGTTTGCCATTACTGGGGTCACTCCCTATTCCCATTTGCTCTCTGTCATCCTTCCATAGGCTTTTAAGGGAATAGGGTAATTGCTCCTCAAGCTATGGTGCCCCTCCTTAGTGGGGTGACTAGGTCAAAGAATACGTCACCTCACGACATCTCATATGAACCGAGTATCCCACGGAAAGAGATGACCATACATTTCCATTATGCAGTAAGACTGCTTTGAGGCTAGTTTTCGAAGAATCAATGAATATGCGCCGTTCTGGTGAATCATATTATATTTCAAAGTACTTCATAAGCCCATGAACTTCATTACAATAAACCAGATTTTCCTCTTTGGAGAAAACCAATAAATTTTCTCTCTCTCGATGCCTGTACCGCGAAAATGATGTCCCAGATAGGTTTTTGTTTTTTAGCCTTGATCCTAGCAATTCGGCTGCATCTTTTGAAAGACCTAAATGTCTTGCCATGTCGTTGCAGTCACGCTGAGAAAAACAATTGAGGTCCCTCGTTAACAGGAAAATCTGAGCTAGATTCGTCCTGGGAAGCTAATGTGTCTGAGTCCTCTGACTCACTCAATTAGAAGGTGGCTGTGTAACTGGTATATTAGAGCCATGGGACACTGGACAAATATCTGAGTCAAGGTAAGATATTTTATTTTTATTTTTTGTTTTAAATCCTTTCATATCTACTGAACAGAAGTAGCAGTCGTTTGTGTGATTTTTACGGTCACACAATATCATAGGGATGCCAAAACGAAATCAGTTTGTCTTGCCTATAAACCACAAACAAAGATCTTCCCCGTATCTTCTGCATACTTTATGTGGAGCCCATGCATTGTCTTGATCTCCAAGTTTAGTTTTGAAATATTGAAAATAAACTTTCTTTACAAACTCACTCATGTTTCTTTGTTGATTTTTCACCGTGGATTCACCACAAACATAACAGAAGCTGTCGGGAGAAATTACACAAGCTCTGTGAGTCACATTCCAGAAATAAAACACTAGCACAGTAGCGTTCGAATGCAAGATATAAGCAGTGTGTGGCACTAGATGGCCAGCTAGACACTGAACTTATTTACCTTGTTGAAGCACGATCTAATCCAACAGCAGGTTTTTTATATTTATTCCTAGTACCTAAGATAATGTCGAAACATGGTCAACCTCAGTTTTAAGGCCATTTAGACTTAGTTTTAAGGTCATTATTTAAATTAAAAAATAATACTAAATTGTAACTTAATTAGGAATTTTACGCTAAATATAAACAAAAAGTTGAGTGAAAAAATAACTGACGAGATGAATTATTTTTTACCAAGTTGAAATCTATGGGAAAATGTATAAAAATCCTATGCATTTTTTTACTTGCGGACCTGTAAAGCATTATTTGTTGTCTAGATGACAATTGGAACAAATTCTTTTTTTATAACTCTATGCAAACCAGGTTTTGGAAGTCAACTCTCTGGCCACTGACCCAAAAGAAACTAATTTCTGCTGCACTTGGATTCCAGTTCAGTAACGTATCTAGGCGGGGGACGAGGGGGCGGTCCGCCCCGGGCCTCATCATGTAAAGGACCTCCAAATGGGTCACCAAATATCATTTAAACTCGTTCGCTATATTCGCCTGACTGAAAGCTATCACACATCTTCTCCACGTGTATGGTACATGGAAGAAATATACTCTTAAGGGTTATTACATGTAAAATGCGAAGTATGGTTGATACTGATTTACAAGAAATAAAATTGGATGCTAATCAGTAGGTGTGAATATTCACTCGCATAAGTGTTGACTCCCCCAGGGGACTTCCATTTAGTAAGTACGTGTTTGGCGAACACGGGGCCCCGAGCTGAGTCTGGCATTGCTTCCACTTACTTGTGCTAGACTCCTTCCTTTCTCTTTCCTGACCTTCCTTGGTCTACTCGTGTTCTTTTCAATACCGACGCTACTCCGTTGCGAGGGCTAGGGTATCTTTCATTTCCCTCTTCCCCCCAAGGGACTTGCATCTGGTGGGTGCGCGTTTGGCGAACGCGGGGCCCCGAGCTGGGTCTGGCATTGCTTCCACTTGCTTGTGCTAGGCTCCTTCCTTCCTCTTTCCTTACCTTTGTCGCGTTGGTCCATAGAGATACAACAATAATATACAATGTTGCGTTGGTCGTTGCTATGTATATATTTAGCGTTGTCTTTGTCCCAACGTCGGGAGAGGATAGGCCCCAGAGGAAATGATTAGAATACTCGCTTGGCAATAGTTAGAGTAGTTCTCTATTCAGGTTTTTGGCGTTTGGTTAAATAAACAATGACACATATAAACTATAACAAAGGTTTAATAATTGAATCTGCACATAAGCTGGAAGAGAGCTTATAATTGACAAGTTATAATGATGTGATAAGCAAGTGATTACATAGTTATGTTAAATGCCCTTATTGGAGCGAGATATCAATATATTGCATTAACATGTTCTAAAGACTCGTAAGGACGTCAAGGTACATTTAGAATGTTCCATATGCTTCCCACTATCGTCAATACAGACCGTCATCAAAACTGTTGTCGGCTGCACCCCGTGAAGCCGCGCAGGGTCGCTTCTTGCGTCCCGTCGCCGACATGCCCTGTCTCCGGCTCGTCACATCGTCTCCAGCGAGTCCCCCATAGCAGAAGGAGGCAAGAAGGCAAGAAGGCAAGACGGCAAGGAGGCAGGAAGGCAAGGGGGCAAGGGCCCTCGGATGGGTGGTCACCAGTTTAAGTAACCGTGAGGGGTGTGCGGGGGAATTGGTTTGTAACTTCCCGAAAGCGCCCTGGTAAGGGTGGGGGCTTCCATGTGGATATTTGAATGTCTTGAGGAGCTCTTCATGGTAGGAGAAGTCATTGGGAAGGGAGTCGTTGCACACGGCTCTACGATAATTTGTGGAGATGGTAAGGCGTTGTCTTATGCATTTAAATGCAATTAGGAAGAAAGAGGGAGGAATGTCACATGGAGGGGGGTGACACGAGTGCAGTGGCGTGGCGAGTCATACGATCGTGTGTCATTTCGGACTTGACCACAGAGAAAAATAGGTTCTCTGGAAACCCCACCACAGAGACGGGACAAACAGGAAAAGTTCTTATCTCTCGCGGCTGACGCCACGGAGATCCGGCTGAAGAGTCACGATTAAAATGACACTAACTATTTAAACTATCGATTTAAAGATCCGCCCTGGAAATATATTATAAAATTCTTGCGTAATGTCAGCTTTGAGTAATATTATAAACCTTTGCATAATGTCAGCCCCGTGACACCTTCCTTGGTCACCTCTTGTTCTTTTCGATCCCGACGCTACTCAGTTGCGAGGGCTAGGGTATCTTTCATTTCTCTCTTCCCCCCAGGGGACTTGCATCTGGTGGTTGCGTGTTTGGCGAAAGCGGGGCCCCGAGCTGGGTCTGGCATTGCTTCCACTTGCTTGTGCGCGGCTCCTTCCTTTCTCTTTCCTGACCTTCCTTGGTAGCCTCTTGTTCTTTTTGATCCCGACGCTAGGGTATCTTTCATTTTCCTCTTTCTTTTTTTATTTTATTTTCATTTTTGTAATGATTTGTGTAATGTTTTGAGATATGTTGATATTTGAGTTTTGAGTTGTAATTCAGGAGGGTTTTTGGTGGGTATGGTTGAGTTGTTCGGCGAGTCCCGCACGGGAGGAGAATCATGTTGGCTCTCCCTGGTGAGTGGCTGCATTTTCCCTACCTGTACAAGGTTTTAGGGTTCAAATGACCTAGATGTCGACGAGCCGTAAAGCCCCCCCCCCAAAAAAAAACAACAAAAAAACAAGACTGTTGACTGATGATTAATCATGTGTTCGCCAGAGTTGGACAATTCACTGTACGTATGATTTACGTGACCGAATAGTGGAAGTAAATTTATATAAAAGCTGTGTTATATAAATGGATTTTAAAATAACTCGAAAATACGAATATAATACTAAATACTCTGAGTGTATTTTTGTAGGTTTACTTCGTGATATTTAATTTTTGAAATTAAAAAAAGTGAAAATTTAATATCATGAAAGTAGAGAAGTAATGAAACTAATATATGTATTTAGAACATTATATAAGAACCCCGGACAACGCCGCGCAAAATAAGCTAAAAAATCCACACCTGTTGACAGGTGTAATAATAGGGTAAAATATATCAATTCTCGGTACCAATTTTTCCTTGTTGATGTTGATGTAATTTTTTTGTTTGTTTAACAATACAAATAAATATTTCTTAATGTTTCATTGTTGTTTTTTTAAATTTGGAATGTCCAGTAATTATTGTTTCCAGTTTTCTTTTTCAAATTCCTGGAAACGCCGCGAGTTTTGAGAGTAGATTTATAATATGAAGGTCTGCCCCGCAACGTTTGATGAAAAATCGGAAGTAAATTGTACTCACGGGCCGTAAAAAAAGTACCGCTGGCCGCATACGGCCCGTGGGCCGCCAGTTGGACAACGCTGATTTATGACTTTGAAATAAGTTTTGCGATGGAAGGAATAGTTAATTTTTTATGTCGAGAACCATAGTTAAGTAATGCTTAACAATTTTTACATCTTTCATTAATAAAGAAGTGAAGTTTTGTCATTTCAACATTCTTCGCAAGCGCTTATATCATTCATCGTAGGTCTGCTATGAGGCACCCTGTGCCATCCATTTGGGCTGTCGACTCGCGAACATTCGTCCCTGCGCTCGGTGTTTCCGAACTTCCGTCAGATGGCGATGATACGAGGAATTATGAAGCTAACTTTTTCCATCCTCGTGCTCACTGGTGGCAGGGGAGAAGGCAGAGCAGGGAAAGAAATATGGAACTAGCGCAACGACGAAGAAGAAGAAAAGGAGCTGGAAAGTAGAGACGAAGTCACAGAGCATGTGAAGGAGGAGAGAGTAGAGATTGAGAAGTAATTAAAGATGAAAACAGATTGGTAAAGGGAGGGAAAAGGAAGATAGTTGGATTTTGCCGTGATTAAGTGTGGAACAGATGCAGACGCTCCCGAGTATATTGATAAACCATTTAGCTTCATTGTTCTATAAGATAGAATAGATTACCTAGTTCTCTTACCATCACTTAAATATTTCAGGTCTTTTGCACTTCCCTCATTACCAACTTTAGAACTACAAAATATTTTGTTAAGAATTCCTACCACCTCATCAAGAACTGAAAGATAAATTCAAAGAAGAGAATTTTTAGATTATCAATAAAACGAAATAATATTAGAATTTTAGTGAACCAGATACGTATGTGTGATTTTTAAAACAATTTAGCTACTTTCCCGAGTTTCAAACAAAAGCTGTGTTTCAGATGTCATGAGCAAACTTCTCGCATTACATTTCGTGTCTGTCATGCACTATCACGTGCATTTCTAAGTTTTAAGAATATCCCGAAGTCGGGTTTTCTAATTTTGTACACAGCAAATACAGGAAGGCTGGGCTGACAGGGTTAAATACATAAATAGTAGGTAAGAAAGTCGTCTAAATTGTTGTGCGTGCAACCGAGTGACTTGCAGGAAGCCCTTAAGGCGAAGAGAGTAGAAAGGCTGATCTTCTTTAAAGTATTCTCTGTTTGATATAGACATAGCTGGATAAGAAAGTGTTAATCCCTAAATTAACGAAATTAACATTTTGTTTAACTTTTAATTTTCCAAGTCTTTTGATCTTCCGCAAATTGAAGTTTGTTTTTTTAAGCATTGTTTTACCGTGGATGGCGGGGTGCACCTGGTTAGAAATTTGTCTTGTAGTGCATTTTGGAACGAACGATCTGTTAGCGCTCAAGGTCATTAGGGGTGGCTGTCCTTCTCCATGAAATGACGATAAATTCTCAATCATCAAATGTTTTTGCCTCGATGAATGTCTAGGGCGTAATACCTAAGTACGATCTGAGATTCTCAAGCTACGCGTCGTCGGAAGGGTGTGAAATATGAAATCAACAATCGTCAAGGGCACATCTAATTCCATTTACCATCGTCTTCCATTAATTTCAAAATCTACAGAGTGAACGGACCCAAATAGCAAAAACGGGAAACTATTATTTAGTTGACGACGTTCAGTGTTTTTTTGTCTACAACGAACTTAACTGCATATTGCGATCACGGAAACAGTACCGTTTGACAGCTCCCATTAGAAAATCAATGTTGCAGGGTAAATGTTATTCCTCTCAGATGAAAATGTTAATATGTCATCATGAAGAGACAATTGTAATTTATGCAAAGTTTTCTTGCATATTATCTTGCTGTATTTTAAGCAAGTAACACAAAATATTTCTGTTTTTATTTACCTTCTCAACCCAGCGAAGCCTACCTACCCATTTTATAATGAACTATAGAGTTTGACTTAATGTGGAGTTTTTTACTGTTGTAACATTAAAAATATTCAATTACCTTTTGATGGTTTACTTAAACTTCCGTTTAATTTTCAGAAACAAACTATCGGTTTTGTATAATTATTAACAATTTATGGCTTCTAATTTTTCAACAAATGACATGCATTTATTGCTACAAGAAACACTGATTCATTTATACGAGTTACGATCATTTCTTCATTCAATGAGAAACCATCAGTTTTATGACATCATTCATGGATATGGAGTTCTAATGTAAATTTTCTCCCCATTTACTCCCGTCACTTAAAATAAAGAATATACCTTTTTTAGAATATTTCAAAGTATGTCTGTGATACGAGAGGATTAAAAGAAAAAGAATGATGATTGGTTGGTTTCTTCCGTGCGCTTGAACGAAGAAAGATAAACAAATGCCTCAGAACACAAAGTATGTTAGTAAAGAAAGAAAGCTAGTAGAGGCATGGGGAAGTTGAATCGCAACATTGCTAAACGTCGCGGAGAACAAATTGTTCTTGGCAGGGAGCGAATTTCACGAGGAGCAACGGAGTGGAGTTCATGCTCCATAACGATAACCATGCGTCATCACCTCGTAAAGAGAAGTGGCTCTTGAAATACGTTTCTCTGCGTAATACAAGCAGCAGACTGACATTAATGCCGTCGATACATGGTATCTTTTTGTTAGCGATAGACAAGAACGCGAAAACTCTTCGAGTGGCTCATCCACTACGTCGGAATAAACTACTTTGATAAAGATACTATTACCTTCGGAATCACTTCAAAGATAGCAAAAAGGAATAATTTGTATGCAATGGAAAATTTTGAACAGAATTATATCAGCTTAAAGGTTTTACTACTTTATTATATAATTTTCTCTAATATATCTCAAAACAATTTTTTCGCAATTTATTACTTGCATTGATCTCTTTTTGAGCGTTTTCCTTCGTTATCTAAAATAATGAATCCGGCCAATTCTTACTTTGTCATCTGGCTCACGCGAGGGAAAAAGCGAATCAGTTACAAACACAAGTTTCATGAATGATTAGTGAAATGGAGGACAAATGTCTTTCTATACACATAGCGTGCTTTTACTTCAAAGAAACCCTAATATTCGTACCACCCTACTCCGTATTTCTTTCACGAACAAAAAAAATGAAATATTGAAGGAAAGGGTAATTTTAATTCGCTAAAAATCCCTGCCGCGTGGCGTGTTTTACCTTAATGAAATGTTGATCCATTAATTCTTTTTACTTATACTGTTCCACGGATATAACAATGTATATATTTTATTATTGACGAATGAGAAATACATTTTAGTTATTGATGGATGAACTAACTAAACAATGTTTGAACTTGAAGTTCATATTGTTTGAATGAAATTTTAAAGTTGTAAATTAAAACAATTCTAAGACTGAAAATTAAAATTATTACATATCACTAAGGTTTTTTCCTTAAGCTCAACGAAAACATTATTTTTCCTGAAGTGATATTACACAGATAGTATTACGAAAATTAATATTTATTATTATTAATTTTATTGTACTCTACATGTTACTAATGTTTGTAGAGTAAAGGAGAAAGTTTCTTGTTAATGATGGAAAATATTAATAATCTCTAAATAAAAAATAATGAAATAGTGTACTATTATTATACGTTTAATATTCGAGCAAGAGATGAAGAGCTCGTATGAATGACTATCAAATACGATCAGGTTAACTCAGACAAATGTAGGAGAAAAAGTCCTCGAAACGGACACTATAGACCTTGGAAAATTCAGGGTTAGAACTAAGTACTGCTTGGGAACACTATACTGCGGAAATGTTTACCCTGATGAGACTATGGATAGTGTGTCCAAAAATACTAATAAAAAGTATTCCCAATATATGGAATTTTAAGTTTAACAAATCTTGCCAAGTTATTTCTAAATCCTGTAGGATATGGATTTATTTATTTATTTCGATCTGAAACAATTACACAGATCACCCCGTATCTAAACGATGTCACTTCGGGAATCTAATTCTTAACGTATTTTCCCACAATGTTTATCTCCGTCACATCATTTCTGCCTTGCAACTAGTATTATTCCTATTTTGGTTGTAAATTCTTCAAAAATTCTAAACTTTTTCTTGGTTTAAATTAATTTTATCGTGTCAAGAATATTGGCCATATCAATTTCTGTTATTCTCATAATAAATTCTTCCCTTTCTGTCCCATATAAATCGCAATCGCACAATTGAGGCTCCGGTGTATCTTCCTGTCCACAATCACACATAACGTCTTCTGTCTTGTCAATTTTATTTAGATAGGTGCGAAAGTTTCCATGCTCAGTCATGTATTGAAGGGTGTCCCCGGCTAAAATCATTTCTTGCTTTTTCTTTTATATTCCACTTTTTTAATGTATTGATACGTTTTTTGTCCTTTTACGCTCTTATCACACCTGAGTTGCCACCCTTCAATTAACTTCTTAGTGTATCGAAGGACATGGATTGTGTACGTGCACTTTACTGTCCATTCATATTGCACGATTAGATGAACGTTTCCTAAACTTTTTCTTTTCGACTCGTGAACCTCTCATGTGACTTGTTTCGTTGCTTAAAGTAAGTCGTTTAGTTCTACTTACATTATCCTTCGGGATCTTCGGTTCTTAGAAATGAATGCAGAAAGATGAACGTAATTTTAAAGAGAAAATCATCACGTTTTTTAAGATTTTTATGTTCTTCTAAAACCAGTTTAGAAACGACTGATAAACCTTTAAACACATATAGAAAGAATTAATAATCTTAAATGCAGCTACATATATGTGTTATCCTAAAACCCGGTTTTCGCTTTTAGTTGTTGTCGACATCCTAGGCGGCTCGAAATTTCATTTTCTTCAGTCCCCAAGACATTATGCAGTGTTCGTACTCTAGAATTAATGGCCCTTCACAAACCAAGCGGTATTATTTCTTCCGCCCTCCCATTTTCCTTTCCTTTATTGAGAAAAGAACTATGAAAAGGCGATTGTGACACCACATGTAATACCACAGTCATTTGACGGACTGCATGAGCAGGTAAAAATTTATTTATATATTCTGAAATTATTTATTGGGCTCTGTTGTTAGACGTTAGATACTATCTCACTAAAAGTTACAACTACAAAAAGTAAATTATTTTATTTGTTTCTGTTTTAAAAATTGAGCACGAGTATGTAAATCAGACTAGAATTTTGCAAGTTTTTACAAGTTTGTAATATGCCCACAAATCGAAAATATAAATAACATTACTCCTACTCAACGAAACGTCTATGTTATGAATTGTGTTACTTACCTGACAGATGAAATTCCTCGAAAGTGGAGTTCCCGATCAACATCAGGGTGTCTTCCCCCTATGTACTCTCTTTCGCTGCCTCATGAGGGAAAAGGAATAAGTTCCTTTTCGGTTTTTTTTTGGGTGTACGAAATGGTTCTAAATATACTTCACGTCTGAAGTCGTCGTTTAGAAGATTTGAAATACTACCGCAAATGGAACACAATACCATGTGAATTGAGGCAGTGAGAGGGATAAAGCCACGGTCACGTGAGTCCCGTTGACTCGAGTTTCAAACAACACCACGAACTCCCTCGCTTTCAATGTGATAAATCCTTGTATAAATCAGCAAGTGTTGGGTAAATATTCTCACAATCTCATCTAATGAGTGGCATCAATTTCGATGTGAACTGCGTACTGAGGAGTAATCAACTGATGCTTTTCGTTGAGGTATTTGTGGGTGATGTGGTCTCTTGTTGTTTTAGACAAGAGATTTTGATCTCTAACCGTAAAATGAACACATCTTGGAGTGAATTATGGACATATAAATCAAGTATATTGACATTTTGTTTTAGTTCACATTCAATGAAGTCGTGTTTAGATATTTTAGTTTTAAGTTCATAGTAAAATAGTAAGAGATTTCTTGGAAACCTTTTAACAAAGGACATTCAATGATCAATTTCTGATGTATACAAGTACATACAGAAGTAACTTATAAGAAGTAACAAGAAAAATGTTATCTCAAAAGGGAACAGAACATTGTACTATTATTGACCAATATGAAGTTTTGATATTGAGAAATAGTTCAGTAATGGCTCGTCATAAAAAATAAAAATAAAATAAATGTGTACCCGAATGTAATGTCAACATTTTTTTCTGTAAAGTATATTTTTTTCAATTCTTTTGAAACTAATGATCACGTACTTCAAATCACAATAGAATTTAGAATTTGAATTACATTCACGGAACTTTCATGGATCCTGCCTTGTATTGTTTTCAGATTATTATATAATTATAATTAAATATGATCAGTGCTAGAATTTTTCAGACGAGTAAGTTACTATTTTTACGATTAAAAATTTTACCACATTCGATGTTAAAGCATATTTTTTTATCACATAAATATCTGGAATATTTTAACGGATGTAATATCTTTTTAACTCAATACATACATGTAGACATTTATCTTCTTGGTTTTCACTGTTTCCGTCGTTAGAGGAAAACTCGAAACACATTGCACTGACACATTTACTCAAGAAGTCGCCCTTGAAGATACACACGTTACGAGCGCAAGAAACCCCACAACGTGCGCGATGTACACTAACTGTAGGACAGCTAGCCAACGAAGGGCCGGCGACCCGAGACGTCGTCGGCAAGGCCAAAGCGTGACTGGAGTGTACGTACACTGGCTGAAGGTAGAAGGCGACGGTGGCGGCGCGGCTGCGGAGAAGCACGAGTGCGCAAGCGCATCGAAACCCACGAGGGTTCACCCTTCCTTTTCCATATTGCTGTTTGTCATCCGACGTCTTTAATTAAACCCAATTAAATGCATGACGATGAAATGAACTATGGTCTTTAAACGGTAGGACGGAGTTCATATCGAGGGGATGGGCAAAGGGACGCTTTTTGTTTTGTTTACATCGGACATACAAAGCAATAAAGGAATATACCTATGTGAACATAAACGCTGATCCATCTCATTTCTCTCTCTCTCTCTCTCTCTCTCTCTCTCTATATATATATATATATATATATATATATATATATATATATANTAAATGAATGTTTGTTTGTTTGTTTGTTCTTTATGCGTTCCTATAGCATTCATCCGATTGTCATACAATGTTGAGTACGTTGATTTAGCTTTTACATTGAGCAAGTACCGTTTTCCCATCATGTGAATGGAAAGGAGAGGCTCATTTAGTTGCCGCAAAATGGTGCATAAATCCACTAACCAATACCCTACGATAGACAAGATCTTCCTCTTTGCAGTATTTTATCTTTCTCTCAATTTCTTTTATTGCTTCAATGCGGTGGTCGATGCATTAATAAATTAATTCAAACATTTTGAAGTTATTATAGATTTAGGAATCTATGGAATGTATCTACCTAATATCCATACTTATCACTACTTAACTGAATTATTCCTTGTTACTCTTATGTCAACAATTCAATTAATAAACTAATTCATGTAAATATATATTTTTTTAAAATGTCATGAACTTGACATTTAACTACTGCACACTCACTGACACTCTTCTAATAGAAGCTCAACTACTGATGGCAAGCAAGACATGACCAATAAAAAATCGTAATTAACTATCATTGTCAAAAAATGTACGAACTCTATATTTAAGTTCGGTTCTCATTACTCACTTTTGCAGTAAGAAGTTTATGACTAAATTGATGTCTGTGCTTAAAGTTATCTTTGTTATGGTTTTAATGTGCAAATAAAAGTGATTTTTTCTATCTTTTATCCTCAAAATTGTTATTGTAAAAAGTCGTTTCTTTCCACCACAGTGGTAAAGATCAATGGGATTTGAAGAGTATACACCTGGCAAAACATGTTTGTAAAAATACGAAAGGTTAAGTAAATATATTTTCTCTTTTGTATAAGGAAGATTAAAGGGAATATGCACAATAAATTTGTACTCTGATTTGAGATCTCCAACCATTATGAGATCTCATGTGTGAAATACTGCAGAGAACGGCTCTATGCCCCACCTTTCCCTACGTTATATTACCTGAAAGTTAAAGAGGAGGATATACATAAACTTTTACTATACTCCCCGCAGGCAAACAAAAATAATGAGAGGAGTCCAAAGGCCACGTGAAAGTTGAGGAGCCAATGTCAGCAATGAGAGATTGCTGACTCTTTATGCCGCATGAGCGGTTTACTCTCGTGTCAGCAGAATCTTACATTCGCACCCTGCCGCCCACACCAGTCACTACGCACACAAACGGGGTAAGAGGTCAACTCTGAAATAAAATACTCTACACGTGTTAACCTTCCATCAAGGATTTAAAGGAAAGACCAGACTACAGCCGTATTCTTTGGGCGTTTCTTTTTTTTATTTGTTTATAATAAGATAATAGTTGAATTTTGTCTTTGAATTCTATACTGAATTTTATTTTTGAATTGAACACATTTTAACTTTGAAGAAACTTACAATCAACTTATTTCTCTGCCAATTATTACTTGACATGAATTCGCTGGTTCGTACTTTGTTAGTATAGCTAATTTTCATTCTATGTTATTGTCTAATTCAAATGACTATTAGTGTTTGTCTAATTCAAATGACTATTAGTGTTTATTTCATAGTGTTTTAGCCTTGAAAATATTATGTGCGGTTTTTCTTATTTTGTTATTCTATCATTAACTACTCGTATATAAAGTAATACAGTATTTTCAATGGTAGTTATAGTATAACATACAATTTCTCTTATAGTTGTCTGACTCAAATGAGACAAACACGGAAACATTTACAAAATTACAACAATTTACATTATGTTATACGTAAAAATATTGATTAATATATTTTCCATTACTGAAGTAGGCCCACCACTGAACCGGGAGTAATTGATATGTCAGCTGTGACATTTGGAAGGCTTGATCTGATATTTGGCCTGTAAGACACACGATATTTCTTAAGTTAGTTTGTCCATAGGTTAAAGCAATCTATATGTGGGTGCTACATGGCGTCTGAAATGGGTGGAGCCCCCCGCAGCAGACATATGACAACACTGCGCTTTTGCTTCATTGGTTACACATTATTACTTCTCATTGTCTGTGTGGACAATAGTGATATTCTAAAATCAGAATGTGATCTTCTGTGTGGAATGTCATTCTACGGAGACTAAAAGTTGTATTAGATCAAATGGATTCTACAAGTTCCATCTTATACCATGGTTCTATAAGATTGTTATCCATCCCTAGTTATTATATCAAAATTCAGGTAAATATTTATAAATATTCTCACAATGTTTCGACACCTATTCGTGCCATTATCAGATGATTATAATATTAAATACATTGAAACATGACCTATATTTTAAAAATACACTTTTCCATTTATTTAAATGTTCTGAGAACATTTTGTTAGCACAAATTTATTGTAGTAGAAACATACACCTGTAAATATTCGATCAATCATTGAAAATATATTTTAGTATCGCAAAAGATCTCCAGTCACATGGTCGTCTTGAAGCTAATGCTAGTAGCTATTGTGGTACACTCAAGAGCCTCATCCAGGTGAGATATTGGAGAATTTTTTCATAACATTAACTCTTCCTGGCGTATACGTTACACTACACGCATGCGAGAACTAGTGTAATTTGCATAGCGTACCTTCGACTCAAATCATACTAAGAATTGTAAACAATTTATTTATTTCCAAGCGTATGCAAGTAAACTGTACTGTGACTACACCAGTAAGTCTCATACGGCACTTACAACCAACAAATATCTCGCATACCTCGTCAGATATCAACATAGCCTCAAATCCAGACCAGAATCCGCCATGACCTCTCTTACTAGCGTACCTCGCAAACAGAGGCGTTGTAACGTACTCTAGGAGCGTTGGTGTACCACTAACTTCTGAGCATGTGTAGAAGTTAACTTACATGTGGATAGCGTATAGGATAGCTCGCAGGTACGCTATGCAAAAACTCCCTATTACTTCCACTTACTGACACCACGCATCCACTTTCTCTTTTCAGGATTTTTGGCACTGTTCATTCAAACGCAAAGTCATTTAGTATACAAAATTTGGGTTCTTTTTTTTTCACATTATTTCCAAATCTTTCCTAGATCTCTCTCGTTTCCTCTCTAAGCCCCAACTCAAGCGATGGTCCCAAGGCATACTACCCCATGTAGCAAACCAGTGGTTAATCAACCTTCTCTGAAGGAACACTACTATGGATTTTGAGTGGAGAATGGGATTTCTTGCGGAGAAACTTTCATCTCGGGAAAATTTGACGGATGTCGTCCTAGCAATGAACTAATATCGAAAGGGTTCTTAAAATGTGACCAAGTGAGTAGAAAACCATTCAATAAATTAAGGAATGCAATTACAGCGCTTAAGAGGAATTAACATTGGAGTGGAAATGCTAAAAGAAAACAGAGACAACCGAAGATAATATATGAATGAAGATGACTGCATATGAATCGCAAATGATAAATTGGACAGGAAAAGCTAAAAGCAAATCTGTGCCTAGAAGCCTGTAAAACAAATATTTGCTTCCAATTTACCTGATGTGTCATCTAAGTCTACTTCGCTACGCATTGGAAACATTTTACACATCGGGTGCCGAAGTCATATTCAGACCCAAAACCAGAAAACTTCATACAAAATGAAAAACGTTTCACCAACTATTTATAATATTACAAACATAGAAATAAATAAGGTTTGAAAGCAAGTGGATTGGGATGAAGAAGTACCATCTTCAAAATCAATTCACTTAGATATATGGCCGAAAATAATGAATATATTAAGATAACAAGAAAAGTGGAAGATAAAAGGAAATAAACTATCAACTCCAATATTCTTCATTTTTACGAGAAGAATCGTCGGGATATGGTCATGGTTTGGGGACTAGATTTTTAATAAATCACAAAAGGGATTCAAAATTATTTCAGCCAATAATATTATTAAGATAAAGCCTAAAAAAGAGAGAAAAATACCAAATATCAATGCAAACTCAGATTTTTCTCGCTTACTTTTAGAACATATAAGTGAATTGAGGAGGTTCGTGGATTTAATACTTAGTGCACCAAAAAGTAAGTCTTTTCAAAACCATCAAATAAAATAGTGCAGCGTAATAATGTTAGGGCTTCAATTCCGAACGTATCAGCTATCTCAGTTCTCTAGTATGAAAAATATGTAGGCAATGATTCGACTGAAAAATGTAGGATGTCAACAAATTCAATCCTTAAATGTACAAATTGTGGGGATCATATAGATATCTCCAGAGACTGCATTGTACCGAAAAAGATTCATCGAAATGAAACCTGTAAAAATAATCTGCATAAAACTTAACAGATAGGAATTTCTTGCCATGGAAACAAAAAATCAAGAAAGTCAACCCTCAGTTTGAGTTCAATTCGAAATACACGTATGCAGAACACTTTTTAAGAGATTACTAAAACCAAAGCGATTTTACAGTTTCAGGATGCTTCCAGTATCCTATTCCATTCGCCTTGAAAAAATGTTTTTGTTAAATGAACTCAAAAAATACAATTTACAAAAATTTGATATAATTTTGTATCAACTCACAAAAATCATTAAAAAAAACATGACTATCTGCCCTGATAATTATACTGAATCCAAATGGCCTCACCCAGAATGAAAGGAGTATTTCCTAACAGCACTGATATTAACCCGCGGGCCATTTTTGTACACTTTCGATCGATCGTGCCGACGGAAGATTGTTTTTGGTAAAATGTTACCCCACGAATGAAACTAATGAGTCTTTATTTATTTGTAACGCGATATTATGAGTCTCGTGAACAAATTTATAATATTTGAAGCAGTAAATATTAAAACATACATTTTTTATATAAAGTTTTTTTACATTATCAAATGCTTATTAAATTTATGGAACATTAACTCTAACACCAAGGATTTATATTCTGACAGCATATATTTATTCAACAGGTACGTTTTTTTAAACATATCTTGATTGGTCGAATTTTACCGTATTTATTCACTTGTCAGGTTTGTTTATGTAGCTTCGCTACAAATATAAAATATTAAATCAATTCTTATTAGCATCTACTAATATGAAATATGTATGGATGTATTAGCATTTGACACTGCTTTACTTTAATAAAAATCTTGAATTACCTTCTTCGTTTTAGTGCATCTCTTAAATATAAGCTTGTTTTTTAAAATTGTTTTTTATTTATTATTTCATTTTATACTTTTTAGTATTGGTATTTGTTTATTTATTTGTCATAAAAATTTATCTTGCTTGTTCATTTATAATACTCAATATAACTTTTAAAACTTGTATTAATAGAAATAAGTAACATAAACAATATCGCATCCGTGTGATAAACCTTCTGATAGCATAAACATCTTTTGAGAAACGATCGTTATGATAAGATAAGAAGTTAAAACGAAAAGCATAGGTTATGCAATACGTTGTACTTACTTGTATGATAGAAACAGATTGTATTTTAGGGGAAGCTTTCCGGAAATAATTCGCCGCGTGTAATCTCGGAATAAAATACTTATAATGAAAAAACCTTTTTAAAAGTTTTTATTTGAAATAGACATCATAATACTGCATTGTCATAGGGTTTGTATATGTGTGCCAAATTTCAGTTCAATCGGTTGAAGGGAACTGGTTGCAATTCAGTTGTAAGATTTCGCCCAATCATACGAACTAACAAGTGAAATTAAATAAAAGTTTTTAATAACTCGCAGGCCGTAAAATATAAAAGAAACAACAGATAATACTTAATATCTCAACTGACCTTACAAACGAATTACATTTTTTAACCTATGGCTTCAGAACACCAAAACACTTATTACCCAAACAAGTTGAGGTACAACTGTTCTTATTTGAACAAATATCAAACCTTTTGACGAACCCGTCGATTCCAGTGAAAGTGTACTATACCCATAGAATATAGAAATAAAGTTATATAAACGTAATATATCATATTTATTTTCGCGATTTGAAACTAAGGCATTAGATTCAGTAATTCTCTCGATAAAGAAAATCAATTTTAGGCATTACTTGATACTTTTCTGAAGAGAACTTACGTGAGCAATCAATTATTTTCCAGTACATTGCCAAAAGAACGTCCTCGCCTAACGTAATTCTCAACCATATCTATCGTAAAAATGCAATATAATTAATTATTTCATATGAAACGATTTTCTTAAAAGAGCTAAGATGGAAAATCAATAAATAGTGAAATTATTCCAGAATTTATCGACCTTTTGGTAGTCTAGGGACTCTCTCAAATCACTCTCAAAAGAAAGTAATATAAATATTCCACCTACTACCCTCAAATTAGAATTTTTCAAACAAAACTAGTTGTCTTTGCAGTTCACACTTTATATATAATTATTATAGTATTACCATATAATTATTAGCGAATTGAGTGTAATTTAATAGTTACGAATTATCAACAATACTTTCCGAATGATTTATAGCTTGATAATAATACGTTCCTGTGAAATGAATTTTCTGTTTTATTAAATACAATTATTTGTTGGTGTTTGTTAATACTATAACACATGACGTACAATTTTTTATCGTTAGGAGTATGTTGAAATGTTAAATCCGCCTCTGCCTTAGGGCCCTTGATCGGAATGGGATGGTCCCTTGCTTGCTTCCGGAGAGTAAATTAGTTTATTGTCCTCCACGTGGCAATACGCAGTTTGTAACTGTTTTTTTGACAATAAAGCTTATATGGATACCTAATACAATGTTTTATAGGTATCTTTGTCTTTTTAATGGACACGTATTTACCTTTACACTGTACTTTTAAAACGGATATGGTTGTATATCAAGTTCACACTTTTGATGACAACTAACACAGTATTCTTAAAGTAGTATAAATAATAATAATAATAATAATATACTTTATTGTCAAAAACCTGCTACCACGTGGAGAACAGTAAACTAATTTACTGGAAGAAAATGACCCTAAGCATTTATTACCATTTCATTAGCATAGAAATAAATTCACATTAATGCACGTACCATATCATAGGTTTTCGACGTGATAAACCATCGTCACGTTTCTTAAAGTTGTCACAGTTCACAATTACTTCCTCCATTTCCCTAATTATGCTGTTTACGAAAGAACTACTTTTCTAACTAGAGTGATAATTTTTTCTCGAAAATTACCTTATTTTGCGCTAAGCTAGCGAAAACGTCATATCGACGAATAAGTGTCTTCATCATGTCGTATTCACCAGTCCTCATTACTGCAAAGCGTACCCAATTTTTTATTATGACACAATGTCAACGAAAGTCATCTTAATAGTAAGAAGAAACAATATCTGAAACGCATTGCAGATAATGTATTATTTTTACGGGACAGTCATGTAAAATGAAGTTTATTCAAAATACCTGACAAATTAGCACCATAATACTGCTTCAAGGAACGTAACTTTGAAAATGAGGTAAATGTAAATTTAAGAATTACTATCGAGTATCTTACTCGAGATTAAATCATTGATAGTCAACTGTAAATCACTAACGTAATGGGTACCCTAATCTATTACCAGTTGCAAGGTCTCAATAAGCAATTTTAGAGATTCAGTGAATCAACAATTACTGTGTAAAATATATGTATACAATATATAATTATAAAGTGAATCAACAACATATGATATAAAGTGAATCAACAGTTATTCTATAAATACGAACTGACTACGTACCGCGCGAATCAACTCCTCTCACTGAAGCCGCTCATTCAACGCACCATAAAATCTATTGAATTTAATGTGAGGATTAGAAAAATTAAGTGAAAAAATCAACCTAATATTGTCATGCACGAAAAAAAACCTAAACTGGGGTAGCTAATGTATTGGCTGCTAGCCGGACAGACAACGCATGAGCTCGCAGAGCTAACATCCGTCTGCTATGACGTGAATTTTCGCCCTTCTGTATCACAGCGGACAGCATTAGCTCTCAAAGCGTTAGTAGCTAATCTACAAGATAAGAAGAGAGGACTCACAGTAGAGGATGTTGCCAACCCGTAAGCATGTAATATTGATTCGACGTGAATCAACGTCGACTATCTGCATGCTTTCTTCTCTATACGACTTTCTTGACGATATTCATTTTTATTACAACTCTATTGTCTTACCTTGTTTAATAACAGGCGTACAGCAAACGTCCTTTTTTCAACGTCCTTCTTCAGGTATCCGACAGTAGATAATATACAAGATGAGAAGGGGGCATGTTAAACTAAGTTATGTTAGAGGACGTCGCCAACCAGTTAAAATGTTACGTTAATTCGGCGTCGGAAACTCATTTGCATGCTTTTTTCTCTTTCGAGTTTCTTGGCGATGTTCATTCTTATAACAATTTCATTACCTTACCTTTCTGAATGACTGGAGAATAGCACACGTTCTTTTTCAGGACATTTTGTTTTCAACGCCCGTGTCAGGCATCCGACAGCGCCAGTATTCAACGCATGGTACTTTTCTTCTCGAAGCGAGAACGCTACCACTGGATTACTGCAGCCCGGTAACATATTATAAATTTTTATCGTCTTGTGTTGCGCTGTCTTAGATTAGGCACCAATGTAGTGGTAGTACAATGAATAGTAAGTACATACAATATTATTCATCTGTAAAATCTTGAAAACTATATCTTAAGGTTCGAAAATAATATTGTTTTTATGAATTCAAACGTTTCTTTCTTTTGAATATATTTGAAATTTATTTTTATTAGATTAATACAATTGAAAATAACATTATTAAAAATAATAATTAGGTATTAGGCAACATTAACACACACAAAACCAAAATATCATCACGGTACAGATGCTCGACGTCGAGACAACATAGTAAATGTTCGCTGTCACGGCTACAAGTTTCAGGTGATGCGACATCGGGATGTCGTCGCTTATTCGTACTAATTAATCATTTGGTTCAATTAAACTATTCATAGTTGCGAAAGCCATGGTCGATTTGACCCCGTGAAACAATTGCTGAGGCTGCGCCGCCTGTCATAAACCAACGAACCGAATGCATCGAAGTCAGCGCAGCCGAGTGTCATTTAGCGGCAACTAGAAACGAGATCGGCGGTGGTGTCAAACAACAGTTCTTGTAGCTATGTCAGATTTTTTAGCGGGCTGAGCTGTTGCAGGCAAAACCCATAAGCTATAGCTGTTAATGTAACTTTCTTCCTCTCAGACAAAACAGCGTTAGCTTGAGCAGTGATAGAAAATTGGTCTCGATCAGATGAAAACTCTTTTAAGGCAGCTAGAGCGTAAGCTGTGGCAGCTAATGGAGCGGTCTGTCTGCTAGACAGTTAACACGTTAGCTAAAACATCTAACTTTAGGCTGAGCTATCCAACTTATTTTTTTCCGTGTGGTCTCTGACATCTGTGGTTTATGGGATGACACTATTTTAAAGAAGTTAAATTGTTTTTTTTTGTCAAATCTACTAATAATGATTGATTGTGAGTAATAATTTTAATGGTGATATTAAAGGTACGAGAATCAGGAGTACTCCATAAAATTCTGCCCTTTTGTCCACCAGTAGAAATTTGACTTTCACACACCGGACGGGAACCAGTCACCAAAAGTAGGAAGCTAAATAACTGACTACTACACAATGGGTCATAATATTATTAACTAGGCAAAAAATCCCTTCTTATCTTTCTGTTCCGCAAATATTCCTAGGATACGATCAGGAAAAGGATCTTGAGATGAGGTCTCTTTCGTCAACCGCTGCTCCTCCATAAGCTGCGAATCGTCACTCATGTTCTTCATAACTATTCTTCGACTCCTATTGCTATCCGCTCCCTCAGTATGGAACAACGCTGCTCCCACACACAGGTTTTTCAAAACAAAAAATTCCGTTTAGCCACCAAAGCACCCTGTTTTATCCGAAATGCTTCTCTTCACAAAGATTTGAGATTTCCTATCATTCATGGCTACATTCACGCAATATCACATGTTTTTTTTTTCCAAAAATCCCTGGCGCTGCCCACTTTCGCATCAGCAAAGTAGGTCCACTCACTCTCAGAATACGTAACCGCTACCCTCTTTATTTATATATAGTAGATCACTCTGAGTTATAATTCAACAAGCTAGGAATTTCTTAGGAGTTGCTCAATCTTTTCTTGTTTGTCTTATGTATTGATAGTTTTTTTATTGTTTATGAGTCTGATTGAGCATATGATTGCGCTGTAAGCTGAGCGATGTATTTTCAACTAAGATTTGTAAATAAATTTAAAAGAAAATGAGGTCTGTTGAAATAATGCCATGTATTTACGTACGTGCTAACGTTTTCAACTACATTAGTTCTTCATCAGGGCTGAAGAAAATGAATAATACAGTACAAAGAAATGGAGAAAAAATACAAATATGATATATAAATAATACACTGTGTGTATTACATTGTATGATTAGAAGAATTCACAGGCCGTACTATTCTTATGTGTTTTCCATCTATACTTCCTCCACAACTTACAATTTGTCATCTGTTTTTGAAAAGTTGCGCCTCTAATCCCGTAAATTGACATGTTATGCACAAAATCCTCATCTACCAATGGACAAATGACAAAAACTGACAATAATGACAAAAACTGGGGTTGGCAGGTGCGCATTTGTCAAAACTGGTTTTCGAAATAACCAATCCTAGTTTTGGACGAGACACTTTTTCCAGAAGGAGTATTTCTCATTTTGGAATCGATGAAAACTAGATGTAGCAAAACGCACATTTCAAAACTAGTTTTGGTCAGTTTCTTCGTCCTTGTGCGTAGCATATACAATTCCTTCATTTTCATTACATTTTTCCTTCTCTTTCAAAACTACTCATTGTATTAAATTTTATTGTTTTGTATTTCGTATTGTAGGCACATATTCATTGAAGATAATGGCCAAAGTAACATGTTATAGTAATAAAGAATATGTAACCTAGACAACTTCTATTGCATATGACTGACTAACGAACTGACTGGTCACATCGAAGACAGTTCTCTCTATTTTTATGTAACTTTGTCTTTCTGATGTAACTTCAAGTGGAGGAACGCAGATGTTGCAATAGATATAAATATCACGTATCCTCCAGGGTTACATGTAATCTCGCGAGATTTTTTACCTGAGTCGTCTCATGGGATAAGTACTTATAAGAGTTCCTTCTGAATCAGGTTCGAATAACGGTTATTTTTTTCTTTTTTATGTAATGTGATAAAATATCACGTATCCACAAGAATGACATATTGATTGTTTATGCATCCTCATACAAAGTTAGGTAGGCAAAGTGGCGTAACTATCCAAGTCGTGGTCCCCGGGCAAAATGTATCTAAGAGCCCCTTAGTGGCCGTAGTTTCAATGTTTTAAGATAGCTGAATTTAGTTATGAATATAAATTATGAATTAAGTAAAAAATATATTTGAGTAACTTCTTAGTAATTTAATAATATTAACATACCGTATATTTTAATTGTACAAAACATCCAATGATCTATATTTTCATACAACGTATTTTCGTTTTACCAAAGGGTTTAAGTAACTGATGTAATCTGCTGCTTAGATTATTTGTAACCTCATATTCGATGGATAAAATACCTAAACCACTTAATCTGTCTTGATTCATGGAATTTATATAGTAATTTTTGACAAGCATTAGTTTTGAAAATGACCGGTCTGCAGTCGCAAACGCAACTGGCATAGTTAAAACAGCATGACGACTGTATGGACATCTGGTAAACTGGCCGATAGTGTAAATTGATCAATTAGTAAAAATTGAGCTTATAAAAAAGTTGGTTAATTAATTATGATTAGGATATGTAAAATAATGTTTTTTAAATAATAAATATTATTTTGTTTAATAATAAATTTTTCTTCACAATTGGTTAAAAATGAAGAAAGCCCCCTATTACTGCCAGAGCTAGGGGGCTCCGTTAGACTGGGGGCCCCCGGGCTGTGTCCGGTTGAATAGTGCGCTAGTTACGCCACTTGTTAGGCAAAAAAACATGAGGACGTAATCGTTTACGTATGTCTTAGCTTCCATTAATACAAACGAAATTCGATTTTGCTATATCTGCCATCCTCCCTTTGGTAGTATTTTCGTGTGAGGATGACTTTACTAATGGTATAATTGATTTTGTCTTCAGTATTTCACACAACCGCAGCGACCAGTGAAGCGGTCCAAAAAAATCACACGCTATTTTGAGAATGTCTACTGCGGCTCGCTGCGACGAAAGAAAACGAGGAGTGAGTAACAGCTGACAAATATACTGCCCAAAAATTATACAAAACGTCAACGTCAACAAACCCTGGCGGATACAACAGGTACTATTCAAAGGAATGAGAAATCCGTTGATTGACACAGTCAGCAGTACCAACAGTGGGATGCCTCGGCAGCAGAGGGTTTACAACATATAGAATTACGAGCAATCGCGGCCATCTACTTCACAGCTGTGTGATTTCATATCGAATTTCTCATCCGATGATCGCATCTATCATTTCTCCTATGTCCACTAATGTGTTTTTGAATTTTTGAATGCATTTTGATTATTTTTGTAGGCATTGGTTTGACTGCAGACCATGGAATGAAACTAATTAGTTTTGCTGGAAAGAAAATTTTAAGGAAATATTAAGCTGTGTTCATTTTTTGTGCTATTTATCGTGACATTAATATTAAAATGCAACATTGGAGAGGAAATGTTAAGGAAATATTAAACAGTGTTCATTTTTGTGTGTTTTTGTAATCTTTTCTATGTATTACTGTAGTTTTCGTCCAAGCAAGTCTGTCTTTATCTTTGTCTGTATACCCTAGAAGTTATCTTGATATATTAACTCTTAGCTTAGGAAACAATATCTTACGTTCCAATGTGTTAGATGGCAGGAAACGGGAGAGTGAATATTCAATTTTCGATACTGGTTTGACTGTACCTGAAGCTGAGGATGAGAGCTAACACTGTCAATACCCTAACACATTCCTCTGACGGTTTTTAATAATAAATATATATTGTCAATGTAATGTGTAAATTCATTCACCCCTTTGTCGGGGAGTGTGCGAGGTGCTCACTTCCAAGTTTACTTTTCTTTAAATATGTTGGGGAGCTGGGGATGCAGTACCGATACACTGCCTGACCTTCAGTTATCTCTCCGAACTCCATGCAAATTCTCCAACCGTTCGCGCCTGTTACTTTTACTCGTCCGTCGCGACGACCATTACTTTTTTCGTAGAAATAACTTTAGCGTTTGTTTTATTTTAATTTTAGAAATTTGACTAAAAAAGTCCCAACTATTCCTCTGCAGTATTTTAAATCTTAATGTGATCTACCAGTAGCTAAGAAGCGCGAAGTAATCATATGCCCAGCAGAATGTATACTTTCACGCATCACCGTTTTTGTTATCTAGTTGCACGTCCAAAATCTTGAAGATACCCGATGGGGCTCGGTAAAACATGAAACTTTAACTTTCATGTGACGTCAAATTTTGAGCAACAACTGAATAATAAAGTACGTGCTTAAAAATTTGTGCGGGTGTAAAAACAGTCTCTGAAATCCATTGCACAAATGTATATAGACGTACAGGTTTAAGACGTAAGTTAATTATCTATTAACTCGTCAAATAAAATTTGGACCTTGCAGAGATAATCTTTTTTATGTAATATGCATAAAGCTGACCGTGACACTTACTAAAAAATTATGAGGCACTTGCCCGCACCGCAGAAAGGTAGTTGAGGGTCTGTTGCGAATGTGATCACAACAAGCAATATATGTAAAGTAAACTCAACGCTCATTTATGCAAATGAGTGACATTCCTCGATATTTGAGCTTCTATGTATTATTCCCTGAAGTCTCATAGGTTTATTCAAAAATTACGCCTGTGAGTGAAAAAAACGTGAGAAGGAGAAGGAAGGGTGAAAATTGTGCTGATAAACAAACCTTAAATCACCAAGAAATGTGTTACGAACGAGTAACCATTCGTCGTAAAACATAAACAATATACAGGGGGGACTTGTATGTTTCAACAAGCATAAGGAGATTATGTATGATAGGGTTCTTTTACGGACACGCTTCGGATCAACAAATTCACATTTATTATATATCAATATTTACACATACATTTCCTTAAATCTACATATGCTGCATGACAAACTTGACCTGGAAATAGCAACTTTGATGTTGGTCGTTGTGGGCGACCAACGCTCTGTGAAGAACAATTTCAACAGAGTTTTAAATGATTATAAATATGAACCTTGGTTCACATAATATTCCCCTTGTATCCCGTTTCCCAATTTATGCAGAATTACTAAGTTGGACATTGTCAAATATGAAGTGGGATTGTTAAATCTCCACATAAAAAAAGACCCACCGTTCTCGAGTTTTCGAGAACGCCCCCCAGACATCAACGAATTGATAGTTCCGATGTGGTCCCCACTTGCGAGGAATAATAACTTTGCATCAGATCTTGCGATTCTGATGCGAATCTCGTTAGTACGAGAATGTATACTTATTGAAGTGCTTGTAAGTAGCCTTCCCTCCGCTGCCGAGGTTGCGTTGACCTGGTCTTCCGTGGAGTAGTTTAGTTGAGTAGTTTGGCTGGTCGACTTGATGTTCCGGTTGCCTGCGGATGTCTCGCCGAGGTCTTCTGCTGGATGCTGATGTCGAACCAGGTTAGCAGTGACGTTTGTTGAACATTCTGCTGTAACTTAGAAAATGTTATGAGCATTTATGCTCGTAGTTGCTTGGCTGCGTGCGTTGCACTATACGATACATTAACACAACAGCTGTATGATTTCATTTGTGGAAATCATTGTCCAAAAAGTTCGTTTATAAATGAAACATAAGTTTAATCAAATCGGTAGTCTAAATCGAGGTTTCAGAGTGTCATTACGACGCCTTGAATGTAAGCTACGTCGTGTTTCCTCTTAACATGGCTACGCTCTGCTCACAGCAGTTTGGTTACACTACGACGAAACACGCGGATACATGACGACGCACTCTGATAGATATGAATGTTTACATCACGACACGCGACGATGGAATGGAACTGGATGAACTGGATATCACGACGAACCTTGTAGAATGGATCTGTAGAATGGATGTCGAGTGGTTGAATACAGCTGTATATATAGCCGTCTCACAGAACATACACGTAGGGCATGTTCATAAATGATGAGTCATGGAACGTACATAATGGGTATGTTCATGAATATCTGATTCATAGAGCTTGCACAGTGAGTGCGTTCAGTATAGATACTTTCGATTCTATCGATTGTATCAAAGTTCAGTATCGATAAATATCGATCACACTAGCATGGAGCTTATAGCTCAAAGAGCGCCTATATTGAATAAATGTCTATATAGACGCTAAATGTTTATACACAAATACAATTGTTAAAGAATGTTTATAATAATTAAATACATAGTTTATAACAATAAATACATAATAAACAATAATCAATAAAACCCCTTACAAACGTTTGGTTTGTAACAAAATGCACGGCAACTTTATTCTACGCTTACTCTCCAGAACAATTTCAAATAGTATTACGTTCGTCTAGAGCCATGTCCACTCGACTAGATGGACGATCGATATCTGCAGTTCGATACGTGATCGACAGTTACGCCACGCAAAAAGCACACAAGAAGCACGTTTCTACTACAGATGTTCATTGTCATTTACTCCCCCACTTCTCATCTGTCTCTCAAGCAGTAGACTTCTACCCAAATCGTCCTCAACCAGGCACCACGTATCACTCATTGGCCTCATCACAATTCATCGGCCCACGAGACGATTTCATGGTCAAGCAACCACGCGCTCATTTGCAGCATTCGACCACGAACTACTGGCCCCTCAACATAAACTGAAGTAATCAACCTAATCATCAATCCCGTCGTCACATCGTGACTGTACATCGAGGTATTTGGAGATCACATCATTTCATCGCGCAACTCATCCAGATTTCACCGAGCACACAGTCACTGAAGTTTTGTCATTTGCACTCTTCCTTATTTTAATGGTTTGTTTTGCTTGTTGAATTGTCATATTCTTAAATTAGGTTGACTTCTATCTCTCAACTCCCATCTCATCCACCTTCATTTAATGGTCCTTCGAAATCTCACATTACCAAATGTATCTAAATTCTCCCTCACATTCTGTACAGGTTCTTCGAGTTTGTCTCGAAAGCAATTGGGTAACGAATTTCCGTCGCTTCCCAGAATTTTCGAAACCCTCCAAAAATTATCTATTTCGGAAGGAAACGTTTTAAGCGGAAAGTTACTTCATTCGGACACCCTATATTTTGAAATTTTATACATCATGAAATTCATTTTTTTACACAAAAGTATAACGGAAATGGGTGAACAAGGAGATTTAAAAAAAAATTCTTATTAAGTAAACATGAAGTGCAATTTTCCAACCACCTTTATTCATTAATATAATTGGTTTAACACCATCCTACCCGATCTTGATATTTCAAAAATATATAGTTTTTGAGAAATATGAAAATAGGGGTACTTTGTAACCTCTTAGTATTTTCCTCATATATTTTCAATCATATATCATTTAAATGAAAGTCAGAATGCTGTTATAGAAACAATCTTAGACGAGAAAAAAAACAGGTAAAGCGCAAAGGCGGCAGTAGGACTTATTGCTTCCAACTCTGACGATAGGGTGCTGGAATGTGGAAGATCTGAGGAAGACGCTTTGCCAAGGAGATTTTCTGAGTTTCCTAGAGAAATTTGGCTTTTTGGGCTTGGTTGAGACTTCAAAGCAGGGAGATGAAAATAATGTACACAGATTTACAACCGAAGCAAAACATCTTGAGAGAAGAGGCACCCGCGGGCGGCTTCCTGGTGGAGTCGCGGTTATGTACTAAAATCAACACACTAATCACTGTGACGAAATGAAAACAGAAATTGATAATTCCTTATGCATTAAAGTACTAATTGCCGACTCTGAGTTACTAATAGTAATTGTTTACAGACACGGAGATAATTCAAAGTATAATAACGAAAACTTTTATACGGAAATGAGTCAGATGATAAATAGTCTCGGAAATAAATACCCCAACGCGAGTATAATGATAATGGGAGATTTTAACGCCCGAATGGGAGAAAATAATGTCTCATCGCCGTTTGACGATGATTTCGCGCTTGTAAACGTGAGAAATAGTAAGGATAAAAACTTAAATCCGGAAGGGCGAGACGTATTAAATTTCTGCAGCACACATAACCTAACTATACTAAATGGTACGTACGGATCAGATTTAGACGGGAATATAACATTTATTAACGAAAACGGGGAAAGTGTGTGATAGATTACGCGTTAGTCACGGAAAATGTATTACAATATATTATGACAAATACCTAGTTTTAATTTTTCTGAACCCGTAAAAGAAATACGAAAGCCATAAATTCTCGGAATTTTAAAGAATTTGGAAATGGATGTTGTCTTACGACGAGAAGCGAGCAGGCTAGCAAGCTGGCTTCAGGAATTTAAATGGGCTCTGGTGTGTCAAGAGTAATAGACATAAGGGATGACATGATGGAAACATACTGGTTAGGAACACACTCTCAGGCGAAGTTTAAAATATAAAAATAAATATTAAGTGTTATTTCGTAGGTCTGTTTGGAACAGGAGTAGTAATATCTTAAGTGGAAGAGACGCAAAATTAGCTATCCACAAAAATTGGAGTGTGTGGAAAAATGAAAGCCAGTTATAAACATTTCTTGAAAGGAGGAGAGGTTACTAGAAATGTTAACTTCATCGGTTCGTGTTGATATATGTGGACATGCCCTAGCCACTTTGAGACGTTGGTATGTCGCGAGACGAAATATGAATTTAGGTGAAACATCTTGTTAGAATCCTCAAGAAAGAAACAACGATACTCTGTTTCGCATAACTAAGAAGAAGGGAAGAATAGGTCTTTTGTAAACAATAATCATGTAGAACGGGTACCCAATTAGTAATTTCGAGTCAGCGAGCGATATTCGGCAGCGTAGTGGTGTGAGGGAACGACCACTCAAACCAATCTTCGAGACTCGTAGTGGAAAGGAGGTTTTGATGAAATTTACCAGACATGTCAAAATAAATTGGGATGAGACTTTATTATCTAAGTTAAACTATGTGGTGAGAAAAGAAGAAGGTTACAACTAATGGAAAGTACCGGAGAACAAACAGATGGGAAGACGCACGGAGGAAAAGCAGGAGTATTAACAAATACGGTCATTGACTGAGAACCGACCTACACTTCGTGACAAGTCTATCAGGGATATACCACGTGCAGTAGAAATTGATAGTCATTGGACACCAAAAATCGTTACGTCAGAGAAGGGTGGAGTCATTTTCGAAGTTTTTGGGGCTCTGGCGGGGGACACGAATACAAAAAGAAAAACACCACGGGGACACGAGCTTGTTTTGTTTCATCAGAGTTCTTCTTCGCTTCTTTCTCGTTGGTTCATGACGAGGCCGTGTACTCTGATTTTGAGATCTCTCATTCGAGATAGAAATCATTCACCTATTATGATATTTTTGAGTTAGATATTTTTAGAGATCGTGATTATGAGTTTATTATGAACTTGTTACGAGATGAGATATCAGATAATATCCACTCTAAAAATCTTCGAGATTGAGCAATACGCCTTGCCGATCTCCTTTAAAGTTGCTTCTGATTCAGTGATTATAATCAGATGCTCACTTATTGTTTTTAGTCATACGGCGAATAATGAATTTGTTGATTTCGAGTCTCTCCACCAGCGTTTGGACTCAGTTTGTGAGCTTTACGCGAACTAACTCTCATTTAGAATTGACTTTCGCGAGTGATGAACGTTTTTGGAAATGAACAGTATTAGTGGTATTCCTCCGTTATACATTATCATCAAGTTTAGCGGGGTGACCAAACCAACGAACTGTATCCGTTCCGTGTGGGGGAGCCACACTCCGGGGTCTCCGAGGATCGAGCGAGCATCACCACCTGCAGCCATGCTGAAGGGACAGTGGCAGCCGAGGGCAAGGCGTGACTTTCTGTAGCGGGAAGCCATTCTGTTGAACACTAAGGTAATTTGCATGACTCGCAGCGTTTGACGTGCTCAAAGTTGTGTTAACATCAAGGGAACTTCTGGTAAAGCGTGTGAAATAGCCGAAGACTTTTGGAGGCATATTAATTTTATAAAGTAATTATGGCCCACGATCTTAAACCAGGTAAGGCTGGTATTGTGATAAAGACATAAAAGGGCCTCTTGATCATAAAAAACATGAACTTTAACGTCAATGATTCAATGTTACCATGCAGCGATCAAGAATAACAAATAAGAAATGTTGTATTATTGAATGTCATATTTGTGCATTTTGGGGGATTTAAAAAAAGGGGTATTTTTGCATTACGTGTTATGAGAAGGGTTTATTTGGTGTGTATTAGCGGACAAGGGAGTGTCAAAAAAATTCCTACGTACTTTGCAAGCCTTATATTGCTCTGACAATGCATGCGTTAAAACAAATAATACTACTCTACCTTCAACTTTTCAAGTAATTTAGGGAGTGTAGCAGGGATTTGTTCTCTCTCCATTGTTATTTATATTATTTATTAACGGCATAATAGAAAACTTATGTGAGGCATCCACAGATACCCCAATAATAGGTGCTCCTCCCGAACAAAAATTTGGAATTACAAATGTCAGCCTCTCGATAAAGTTGAAGATTAAACGTATGTAGGTGTCAAAGTAAGCATGAACGTAACCTGGCCAAGACATATATAAAAATCAAAACAAAAATTCATGTATGTTCTAAATGAAATTCAAAGAAGTACTGGTACCATCCCTGACATCGATCCTAGGATTGTAGAAACAATATACACGTCACTATTCGTACCTGCAGTAGCGTATGGAACTGAAATATGGGGTTTTGGGGATCGCTCATCACTTAATTCGCTTCAAAATAAATTCTTGAAAAATACACTTGGCGTACCTCCGAGTACAGCTAACTGTGGTACTCTTTGAGAATTCGGAGCTTTACCGTTGGAAGAAAAAATTAAGATGAGGCTCATTAAATATTGAGTTTCAATAAGAAATGGAGAAAGGAACAACAATATATACGATTGCTACGAGTTAACGTGTAACGATGGGCGAGGTCAAAAAAATAGAACTATAATCGAAACTGCCGGGTCTAGAAGATTTGTGGCAGACAGCTCCGGCGAGATCTGATTATGAATTAATTACTCAGAGACTTGAAGACGTAGAGAAACAAAATACAATGGCTGAGAGACAGGAAAAGAGGTCACTAATCGTGCAGAATATTGTGGCAGGAGAATGGGGGTGAAAACCGTACATAGATAAGGTAGCAAGGTAGCAAGAGCAGGTTACGCGTGGTTTCGACTTGGTGGATGGGAATAAAGGAAAATGAGGGGGATCGAGATTCGCAATGCTCTTTATGCACAGAACAAGAAGACTGAGTCCACATTCTGCTAAATTGCGTTAACACTGAAATAGGTAGAAAAAAGTGTCTTCTTGAAGGGGGATACGATCGTACGTACACATAGGTAAATATGTAAACTAGATTTATTTGGGTATGTTGGTATGTATGCATATGTTATTTGCCCTGCAAATAAGTATGTATTCTTTCTATTTATTTGATTCTGCCGCCGAATTTTTTTGTCCTGTTATAGGTGTCCAGTTACCAGCCAGATTCTCCTTTTTATGCTTAGAGCGCTAACCCTTACCGTTGGTTTTCTGTGGTTCCCAACGGTGCTCAATGAACGAAAGAGTCATTTAAGTATATGTAACAAAAGCTGGGATTAAAAATTAAAATTAACATTAAAAAATAGCCGTGACTGTAAAAAATTTTATACAAGCCCACGGTACATTTTAGGGCTTCTGTAAGGCTCACGGGCCCTAAGCCCAGCCATATATATTGTATATTTTTTGATAAAATAAAGCCCCTTTGTATTTGAAAAAAAGAGAAAAATCTCATAGTTGTTCATCTATAGCGTGTGAGGTATTATTTTCTTCGTAAAAATTTGCTGAGTTTGAAAATGTCACTTATTTTCTTCTGGTAAGGTTTTCATGGTGGATCTTTTAAATTAAGAGCATAATTTAATCTTTCAATTTTCCTAAAAGATCGTTGTTGCTCAAGTTATCCCATTGCAAAGGGTTCTTGTTCAACTGGAAATATTTATATTTTTTGTACTACCGTACAGCCAGTATAATGTCAACTCATCAGAATAATAAATGATTCTATGTTTGATTTACAAGTGTTTTATTTAAACATTTTAAGTCACAATATATTTAAATCACTATTTTATTTATAACCGGCGTTTTATTCCACTTGTAAAATAGAAAATATCCTATGACGCTAAAGTAGATCTGCATTTCTATACCGTTCTGTTGAAATGCACAATTGAAAGTTCTCTTCCAAGTAAGAAAGTTCGAAATTCATAGAAAGTGAGACGAAGTCTAATTCATAGAATCAGAATTATATTTGGATCGTAGTTGAGCGTATTTGGAGTAGTGCGTGTTCACTCTCGTTTGCCAATCATTGCAGCCGATGCTACGGGGAAATCAGTGTTGGATACCACGCGACCGTCTACCAGCCTTCTCGACGTGTTTTCATTAAACTTGCGTCGTAAACCTCAAAGTACAGATGTAATCAGAACACAGGGCCTCAATTAGTAAAACTGAATTCATCAACAGGAAAAGCAATACCCGCAATGTGAGAAGGGATGTTACTGATCCTTATTAGTCATATATGTCCTAAATATTGTGTTGCTGATATTCATAAATTCCGGGTAGTAACTCAAAATATAATTTCTTTTTAACTCCGACAAATTAATTTAATTTGTATCAACTTGGAAATTATCCATGCAGTATCGAATTATTACTAGTTATTCATTTATGTACTAACCATATATGTTTCAAGTAAAAAAACTATTTTTATGTAGAAATACTATTATTTTATAAACATGCTGGGAAAACGTATAGAAAACAATTTATATACACCATTATGCACACCGATGAAAATAAGATTTATTTTCCTCGACAAATCTTTTGACATATCGTCGCCGTCCAAGGAGAAGTCACCGAGTCCAAAAATTCCGATTTTGAGATAATACCACAGGGTCATCTTCAGTTAATGCTCGACAGATTGGTAAAACTCACGAATTCCTTTGACTTTCCGTTACTGAGTTATACAGTTGTACACATTTAACAAAGATACTTATAGATACATTTGTCATCATGTCAAAGCCACTAGGAAGTGGACTTTTGCAAGATTTACTTACTATGTGCATGAGTTATTAAGAAAACTTAATGACTTTTAGAAGTTAAATTTAGAATTGTTTTATTGAGAGTTCACTGTGTGTATAGTGTAATTTATTGCAGAAATCACTGTATTCAGTAAAGAAACACGAAATAGACTGCATCATGAAGATCTTCCTTGCATGACCATTTTATTCATCTCACTTACGCGTTGAGGTATTGTGCTGTTGTTACTAATTGCTGAAGCGTTTTACCTGTATTTTTTTCTAATTTTCGGTTCAATGTTCATTTCATGAGTTGTAAGGTGTGTGATGATGCATTTGCCAGCAAATTTCGGTT
Organism: Laupala kohalensis; assembly: GCA_002313205.1. NCBI lineage: Eukaryota > Metazoa > Arthropoda > Insecta > Orthoptera > Trigonidiidae > Laupala > Laupala kohalensis. The sequence goes on from NNCF01126005.1 coordinate 363,330, forward strand.
GGAGCATCCTTCAATTTTTGTTTTGTCTGAACACAAGTTTTCCATAAATAATTCGCATTTAAAAAATATATTTTATTGGTCGCTAACTAGCAAATTATATATCTTAAAATAAGACTTCCATAAAAATTGTATAATTTAGAATTATATTTTAAGAGCCTTTAACAAGAATTTAAAATATTGACACTATGAAATTTTAGAGCTTGGTAGCGATTATGTACTTTGCCACTCAGGGAATTATTCAGAATACAACGCCTGCGGTCGGAGACGTTCAACAACACCCCCGCTTTCAGAAGCTTATACGTCTTCCTTTCTAATCTCTCAACAGAAGTATAGTGACCAGAATAAGTTATGTGAAGAGGGAGTGATACCTAATATAAGAGTCTCATGATTGGTATAAATCCCTGCCAAAGTAAGAGAACTCCAAGAACTAAAATCCGGAGTCAATGCAGGAAAGTTATTCCAAAAATGAAATTGGTTTTGTGTAAACATTAATTTTGTTTTTTAAAATATGTAAATAATTACTTTAATGTAATAGACTTCTATATTCGCTGAACATATAATATTACATTTTTTGCTGTTAAACATTTCTTTCTTAAAAAATAAAATTTATTATGAAAAATTCGTTTTATTAAATAGTTATTATTGATTGAAAATAAATCAGATAATAGCCTACATTTTGCGAGCAAAAGTCACTTCATCTACAAAAATTCTTTTAACGGACTATTGCAGTTCATTAAAATATCCAATGAATTACTTCATCATATTATCAGTCATTGATGCATTAGTAAACATTATTAAAGAAGTAAGATCTCACTAAAATATTTTTTTAATATTTTTAATTATCATTTATAAGTTTAAATGAGCTTTATCTCAAAACTTCGTGGCATTTGCTTGAATGCCAACAATATATTTTCAACCCTTCCCTGACTTGGAAAATGTTTCATGAGGAAGTGAATATAAATATTAAATCACAAGAAAAATATGCGAAGTAAAGTGAAAACGGTTACACTTCCTATGAATATTTCCAGGATGGGACCAGGAAAGAGCTTAATTATTCAGGAAAACTTTAATTTAACATTCAAATATAAAATATACCGGCTCATGAATTCTGCTTGAAAGTAATGAATTAAATAAAGAATTAATTTTCAGGCAAAGTAAGCATATTCCGATAAGAACATTTTTGGGAGGTAATATTCCATTCACAGAATCTAATCAGTGTTTTCATTGTCGTTTTACAAAACGATATATATTTGGCTTTTTTTCGAACAATATTTTAATTTACATACTTTAACATACAATCAATAGTATCTATCACTGTACATTAATATGAAATATTATTTGTATACATTGTATCACATAACCTAGAAAGAATGAGAATAAAATACATTCCATACTTATTACTGTCAAGCTGATAAGGCTAACTGTAACCTCGAACTATTAATTAAATCTAGGTCGTTTCTCTACACACACTCTCCCTAAAATCACATAGAAGTCAAATCAGTTTTTTATATTAAACGTTTAATGATTTGATGTAAAATTAACACAACAGATCTTGTCCCCAGATGAGACACAATAAAGGATTGAAGAACGTTATCTCGATGAAATCTCTCTGGTATCCCCGGACTCGCCACAATAGCTCAGCTGTTACAAACAAGAAAGGGATTATTGTTTCTTTACCTTCGAGTAAAGAAACTGACCAGCGACACGCAAAGACATTACGGTTGTGAGAAAACACCAGCCAGAAGACTTGGAACAATCTTCACAACTCAAAGTTTCTTGAATTTTAAAAATGAAACAATTAAAATCAACCGCACTTAAGAAGCTTGCATTAAAAATAATTTCTCTTCTTCAATTGACAAAGAAATATTTTCTAGTTCCAATTAAAACGTGGTTTTAATAAAAATTTAAAATAGCGAACTGTCTCTTCAAGGTCATTTCACACAAACTCACCTAGTTTAATAAATATCCATGGAATCGTCTTCTACCAGTGAAAGCCAGGTCGACTCAAAAGGTCGAAGAATAAACCGAAGCGTACTCTTGCAGTTGTAGACTCTGTGGCAAGGAGGAAGGAAAAGTTTGCTATGCTTCGTGATAAGCAACAATAAGAAGGTTTTCATGTGTGTGAACATTGTAAGAAATATAGTTGATTAAGAGCTCACTCTCTCATCAATAACAGCTCCTTGCCAGTGGAACACGTTATGAAACTATACAAAGTAGATGACGTTCTCACAAGTGGAGTGAAAAATGTTTTACATGACGAAACATTAACTTCTATTTTTAAGTTTTACATATGAAGCTGAACTTCTTCCTGGTGTTCAACAATGAATCAAGTATATGCAATGGCAGGTGGCATATATGCGCATATGTACGCGAATCTTCGTTGACTGATTTCGCTATTTCCCTTTGTCTCCTTGAATTTGCATTTCAGTCATCATTAGAAGATAATTTAAATATAATGATGTCCTTATACATTGATCTTCCCAATTTCCCTTATATTACTTGCAAACATATATCCTTTTTATATCTTTTTGATGATAATGCTTGATTCTTATCTTCTGGCCTAAAGAATTCGTCACGGTTTTATTCCAGACCCCATATCGATTTTCTTTAGAAGAATTGATTATCAATTAGCAATCGAGATCTGTAAGCTGGTTTGGAGAGAGGAGAGGTTCATCCACAAATCCAATAGTGAGGTGGAATATGAAGGTTATTTTTACACAGATTTATGTAAAAAGCCGCAAAACAGTGCGTCGCTTATTGTTGCGTCCAGTATCGCGTAGTCATTAAAAACGTGTATCAGAGCAACAAACAAGCATCCACGCACCGCAGTGACGCCGGCTGTCCCGTGTGCTGGACTCTTAGTTTTTTATTTTTATTTTCTAGTTTGAGATATTTATGGCTTATTTACTCTTCTCTGCTACTGACCAAACATTTTCATGAGCTTAAATAAGACATTGAACATTCCCGATTTCTTTAACTCGCATAATTAGCATATTATTTCACTTGTATTATTTTATATAATAATATTTAATAAAACATATAAGAAACATTAATTTGCCAAATGTATAATTCAAATAAGCGATTCAAAACAATTAAATTGGTACATACGTTAATTTATGTAGAGCTGCGTTTACCTCATTTCGGAAACTTATAGATCTTAACCAGTCAGGTCCCAGTGATCTTATTTTAATAATTTATTGTCTCTAGTGAAAATTTTTTAGAGAAGGTTCGGGATTTTTAAAACGTGTCCATTTTGAGATATTTAAACTTTGATGATTTTAGAAAAGTTGCAAATTTTGATCATTCATAGAAAATAAAGGATGAGACTCACAGTTGAAAAACTTCGTTGGGAGTTAATGCTATTTATAGACATTATTCACCAAACATGTTGAATGTGAGAATTGAAATTGACTACAAAATATATTTGACCTCAAATATGTTAGTTTTTGCTTTTGTAATCTTAAATTTGGATATCATTATTAAGCTATTTATGATGTATTTAAAAAAATAATGTTCGGGATATAATGTATTATTATTCATGTAATTTCATTTAGTATTTGTTTCACTGTTGTTTCAAAAACAAAAGAACTACATGGTTTACCACAAGACCTAGAAAAGTCGAAATCGTGACGCGCGCGCCTAAAATTAAAGGGTCGTCTAAAAAATGCCCTTTTCCAACTTTCGAAATACAGCTGAAATAAGGTTGAAAATTTAATAATAAATACATTTTGACAGCGCTCAATTTATTTTTTGTTCCTCTATTTCACATGGATTGAGACTCCCTACTGCGTTGAGAGGTTTGTTTCAATGCAGATAGAAACTACACTGCCTTTATAGTTTCGTTTCTAAGCGGAATGGAATCTAAATAAAAATAAGAATACTTACTTCTACTACAATTAACGTCCATTATAAAATTAAAGAAGTAATTAAAGACCAAAAACCATTTACTTTAATGGACGAACTGTGTACACACACATAAATATATAGAGAGTTAAACACTCTCTCTCTTATATATAGTCAGAAATAATTAGTTTTAGTATTTCTGAACCTGTGACAAATATAAAGCGCCGTATATTTTCGGAGTTTTAGGTAATTTTAAATGGAGATTGTCTTGCGACCAGAAGCGCGTCGTCTGACTTGTTTTAAAATAATGGCATATGGGATGACAAGAGGGAAACAATATTAGTTAGAAGCAAGCTTTCAGGCGGGGTTGAAGAGTAAAATAAATACTTAATGGTATTTCGTAGACCCGTGTTAGGGACATCAGAAATCGTAATTTCTTAAGTCTGAAGAGACGCCAAAATTCCGCTGTCCTAGAAAAGTGGAGTGTGCTGAAAAATGAAAGCCAGTTATAAGCAATGTTTGAAGGGAGGAGAGGATACGAGATACTTCATCGGTTCGGAGAGACGACCAAGATAACTGTCTTTAGGAAATGGGACTCGCTGAAATATGTACATATATCCTGGCAATTTTGAGAGGATATTGTGGTATGTTGCGAGACGAAAGAGGAAACGGGGGGACACATCTTGTGAATATCCTTGAGAGAGATACAATCCGACTCTGTTTCGTATAATTAAGAAGACGGGAAGATTAGGCCTTTTGTAAAGCAACACTCTCGCAGGACAGAGACCTACTTAGGAAATTTTTGGGACGAAAGGTCCTAATATTTATATAAAGGTCCTTGTATTTTGTATTTCTGGGTAATAATAATTCAACCAATACTTATAAAAGCTGCGTTTACTTCCAGAAGAATTAATATGAATTTCATGGAAATTAAACATACCAAGAAAAAAGAGGGGAATGGCATGGCGACCACACAAGCGTGCGCGCGCGGACGTTAATTTGGAAGAACATTTGCTATCGTCTGGCAGGATGAATGAAGGGCGACGTAAGTCTGTTGATACGGGATATATGTTAACTTTTGGAAAATAACAGGTCACCATGGTCGGCGTGTAACAATTAAACTAACAACGGCCAGTGGTCGAGAGGTATTCATACGTCAAAGAGGGTTGGACCAATTGTAGGAAACCAAATGAGTGAAGAATTGTTAGAGGTTGGTTAAAATTTTGGAGTTATGGCAGAGTAAGGAGGGGGATTTTGTTGCCCGGTCCCGAGGGTTTTTTATTATTTAAGGTTGAGCAGAGACGCTCCAGTTTCTTCTTGGTTATCAGATTTTGATCAGAACTGTTAGTATTCTCACTGCAGATCATAATTATCCGTATTATTCTTATTACGAGTTCTGACGTCGAGTTTATTATGAGCATTATTACGAGATTTCTGACTTTATTAAGAGTGGCGAAATCAATTATTACGAGAGTAGGAAGTACGCTCACGTATGCACCAAGTTTGCTTATGATGACGTCGACCAACATTCAACGTCCTGTAAGGGGCACGAACTGGTACGGTAACTACTTGTAATCAGGACGGACTTTGGTTCGGGTGGGATCACTGCGGAGAGATTTGGAGACAAATCGACCACGGCTTCCGCAGATTAGCGGTACTCCACGACGTTTGGCGCTGATATCTCACAATTTAAGGTAATTCTTAGGACGGCCGTTATGGGTCCCTTCTACACGCAAATGTAGTGTGTACTCGCAAATGTCATCAAGTGAAATCAAAGCATGCCAAAGACTCTTTTGGCATCCTGAGACATGTATTATTAAGATGTGAAGCAGGTCTGTAGGAATGAACTGTGGTAACTTTCGTATGACAAACTACGTTAGAGAGTTATAGACTTTGTAATGTTTCAAACGGACTCATTCCGTTTAAGTGATAAAGTAAATGATGCTAACTTCATAGAATTAAGTGCAAGTCTTTTTGGGGAAGTGCTTAAAAGGAAAACGGTGAAATGCCTTGTATTTTGTATTTTTGGGTAATAATAATTCAACCAATACTTATAAAAGCTGCGTTTACTTCCCGAAGAATTAATATGTATTTCATGGAAATTATCGGCCGAACCGCGATCATATCTTAGCCATTTTATAGCCGGAGCACATATATTGTCAATGAGAATGCTGGCCGAGTGGGCTAGGTAAGTGTTTTTTGTGTTAATTAATGGCATGTTGTAGTAACCCCCATTAATTTCTTTACGTTTGACGATTTAAATGGGTGAATACATAGAGCAACACTTTCCATTAATATTTATGTTACAATTGGTTTCCAACGTGAGCTTACAATCTTAAGCTACAATTGGCGCCAAAACGTGATGCTCCATTAATCTTTTTATATTACTATCTCTCTCTCTCT